>JAIPRL010000521.1:78963-132620 GCA_025469235.1 Pemphigus obesinymphae
TATCAGTGTGAATCAAACAATAATGTATAGGTGTATCTTGGCAGTTAGAAGTTATTTTCGGATTTCTTATTTATGCATGGGTTTCAAAATGACGTGTTGTATTTTTATTTTTACACGTACTCGTATACAATTTTTCAGGCAGAAGAAGTCCCGAGTAGGTAGTTTTTTCGAGCGTAAAGAATGACCAGCCTTTTTTACCTTTTTACGATATAATAGGTATATCGACTTTTTTTCCTAATTAGGAAATTTTAACTTTTAACTAAGTCTAGTTACTTTTTTTTTGTCAAAGTTAACTTTTAACTTTAAAAGTTAATAAAAAAATTTACGAGTAACTTTTAACTTAACTTTGCTTATATTATTTTCAATTAACTTACCATAACGAGTTAAAAAATATCGTTAACTTGCCCAGTCTTGATAATTAATATATAGTCGACGCCAACTTACATTCATCGGTTTGTTTTTCATTACACACACATATACACACACACACACACACACACATATATATATATATATAGATTTATAATGGTATATATATATATATATATGTATACACCGTACAACTGATATTCCTCGGTTAGTTAAAACTTTGTTAGGAGTCCATTGATTTTATGCGCATTACTTTTAGCGTGACTTTGACCGTGGACCGCGTATATCTCACGATTAATGTTACTTGACAAACTATATAAAACGTATATAAAAAAAAAAAAAAAAAAAAACAAAAATAAAATAAAATAAACGTCCGAGAAACGTATAATAAATTTATCCGTATACATAACGTTTTGTGAGTGACTCGTCTTGCAGGTATAATATAGTACGCAATATATATTTTATAGAAAAGTCGAAAACGAAAATTCAACCGTGGTATCGACATTTTTTTTTTCTCTCTTAAATCTTCTGTATTTTCCACTCCGCTCCTATATATATTTTATCGTACATTGTATATATTTGCACACTTTTATTGTACGTCAAAATATTAAAACGTCAATGTGGTGGTCGGTGACGAGCGAGCGGTACGGCGCTAGTCGGAAAAACAGAAAAATTATTCAGCAAGACGCACGAATATACGTTTACAAAATTATTATCGCACATATAACACATATACGCGGCACAATATCACTTTTCTGTCTGTATTCTATTTTGGAAATGATGGAAAACGATTCGACGAGATATTATACTATCGGAAAGCGCGTGTATTTTTTTCCTGAATAAATTGTCGTAATGAACGTTATTTCGATATTGATTTCGATTTTTTTTTTCTATACTCACGTGGTAGACATCGCCAAACGCTATTTCGCACGTAGGTATTTACCGTAACAATTCAGTGATTAAAGTGAGGGGGGACGGAAGGGGACGGCGTCTCCCTTCTTTGCTTAGCTTAAGTTTGGCGTCCCCTTTAGTATATAGCCCCCTTTATATTTCTAAATGTTTAATTAAAAGTTGAGACTGAATATGTTCTTTTGTACATAATATTCAAAAATTAAATAAAAAAAGTTTAAAAAGTGGTACCTATTTAGATATAAATTGTACGCAAGATCTATATTATAGATGCGTATTTTAAAGTTATAACCACAGAGTATATGTACATTATACAAAATAATAGGTATATACCATATAATACGTCCATGATAAATTTTTACAAATTAGGTCAAAAATAACATGGATTAAAAGTTAAATTTATATGAATATTTTAAAAATATTACGGTACCTACTGGTTCAGGGGACGCTTTTTTTTTTTTGCATTAGCTAAATTAGTCCCCCCCGCAAATATATTCCACTTTAACCACTGCGTAACATATTATCGTGTTGGTCGGTTTTACGTTGAATATATATATATATATTTATTTAAGTTTTTTCTCTTAAATAAAACATTCCTCTCGTTCGTGAATGTATGATCGTTGTAAGCGCGTTGTTATCATTCCGCGAGATATTGCGGCCGTCATATTATAATATTATATAGGTGTATTATGATTGTGTGTAGCGAAACTTTCCTCTTGCTCTCCACGAATATTATTAACGAAGCCCTGCGGGCAACGTATATATAGTGTCCCAGGTAACGTGAGATCACGCGGGCGTTTCGGATATTTCGGGTCGGTGTATAGGGGTTTCGCTTTAAGCGATATTGTATTATATGATACCGCAGATACCGGTAACACAGACGCGGTTAATGTTTACCGAGCAAAATGCGTAGATGACTTAGCGCGGGGGCGTAAACAGAGGATGGATTAATGGTTTTTGCCTCCTTTCGGCCGAATTCTTGTAAAATCGGCGTTATACGCGGGCACGAAGAGCCGTCCATATACGCACATTATACATACATATATATATATATATATATATATATACATATGCGTGTGTACACGTATGTATATATATATATAAAAAAAAAAAAAAAATGTATATAATATACTTACTCGTTTTTGGCGAGTTTTGTGTTTTTTCTCTCTCTGTATCTCCATCTCTCCGGATATTAAAGTCGTGTATAAATTCAAAAATCGTTTACTGCACGTCCGACGAAAATGTTTTATATATATATATAAATATAGGTACGTACGTACGAGTATATATAGTGTTATTGTGTAATATACAGTGGCGGAAAGTATGTATATAGTGGGCCGGCCTTTGCAAGAAGACCTAAAATAATGCATGGCATCCAACACTTACGGCTGTATTATATAGGTAATACAAGGCTGGGCAAGTTAACGATATTTTTTAACTCGTTGGGTTAAGTTAATTGAAAACAATATAAGCTAAGTTAAGTCAAAAGTTACTCGTATATTTTTTTATTAACTTTTAAAGTTAAAAGTTAACTTTGACAAAAAAAAGTAACTAAACTTAGTTAAAAGTTAAAATTTCCTAATTAGGAAAAAAAGTCGATATACCTATTATATCGTAAAAAGGTAAAAAAGGCCGGTCATTCTTTACGCTCAAAAAAACTACCTACTCGGGACTTCTTCTGCCTGAAAAATTGTATACGAGTACATGTAAAAATAAAAATACAACACGTCATTTTGAAACCCATGCATAAATAAGAAATCCGAAAATAACTTCTAACTGCCAAGATACACCTATACATTATTGTTTGATTCACACTGATATAGTGTAAAATAAGCAGTGGATACTACTACTTCAATATATTTTCTATACTGGACGGACATAAATACCAGCCTCCATGTAGTTAAAAAGACCGGGCTCAGCCCAATATTCGTGAACGGCCAACGTCGCGGCGTGTGCGTGAGCGGTATACTTACATCGATTCTTAACGATCACGTATACGTGCTATTCCTGGGTACCTACTAAAATTGCGTATAAGTACCAAAAAGTAAAATCCCATTAAAAAATTTGCATTGTTCTTCGGGCAAAATTTAACTTAATTTAGATACTTTTGTATAAAGTTAATACGTTAATTTTAATAAAAAAGTAACTTATTAAGTTAAAAGTTAATCTGAAAAAAAAGTAACTTAATTAAACTTAACTTAACTTTCTAACTTAATTTTAACTTTTAACTCGTTAATGCCCAGCCTTGCCTGTACATAATTGAAAATCAAAATTATAATATACAAAGGAATATTATAAAAACATATATTAACTTGACTTAACTTTGTGTCACAAATATTAACTTGATAACAACTTATTCACAGATATCATAGCTATACATAATCTGATAAGATCGCAGTTTACAGATATATATATATATATACGGTATAATATACGGTGAAATCGAGATTATACGAATGAAAAATTTACGTATAATTTGTCTACGGTGGAACCTCGATAAATCAATGTCCGAGGGAAATACTTGGGAATTTTCTTCGATTTATCCGAGGTATTTTTAAAATTTATCCATTTATTAAGACTCAGAAAATTATGGGCTTCCGGGCACTTTCGTGACAACGAACAGAATCAGTGCATTTTTCAAGTTAGTAAACTATAGGCGACACAAATGTCGCCCGGTGAAAATATTTTGTCGCCTATGGTGGATTATATTATTATTGAAGACTGGGTGGCATATTTCGTTTTTTAATTATGAATATTTCTATGTAAAATAATCGGGTAATGAATGACTATGGATAAATATATATGAAAGTGAATATATGCAAAGGTATTTTTTTTTAACGACGGACTTGTTGATGATTATAATCAAGTATTAGTATACCTATATAGGTACTTCGATTTACAATCGTATTGACTTTACAAAATTCTGAGGACAATTATATAATATATCTGTAAGAGGGCGAGTGGTGACGTATAGAAACTATTTTCTGAAATTAAAATATATAGTTGAGTTTTGCGCGATGAAGTTGACAGAAAAACTTGTGTATCACAATAAACATACGAAGATTAAAAAACTTACAAAAATCATTCATTGATTAAACGTTTTTGAAATTTGGACCTATATATATTATATATACCTATACATATTATATAAATCGGTTTGAAAATGGTAAATACCTCATATTCAAAAGCGGGACAATGCTGCGAAAAACGGGACTTATGGTCATCCTAGTGTATAATTATATTTTGATAAATGTTTTATTGTTCGCCCATTAAAAATTCCTTAAAAAACGCACTGAACAGAATGAAACGAAAAAAAAAAAACCGATAACAAACGATAAGTGATTGTCGATGAAATTACCAGGTATACGCACGAAATATTATATTAAATAATCGTCAAATTTTAACAGATTATCCGCGATATCATCGTATTAAAACGCTATTGTAAATATACCTGTAAGTATATAGAATGTGTGAGTGAGCCGTTGAAAAAGTTCGAGTTACCTATAGTTTTTCTATCGATTTATCGAGGTTTTTCGAAGGAAACGGCATTTTTTCGACTTATCGAGGTTTTCGACTTTTCGAGGATCCACTGTATATGAAACTTTTGAGTAAAAATCGGTGAGTGTTATCCGGCGTTTACCGAGAGACGTTTTGGAAAATTATTTATCACTTGAAATATAAATTGAATTATTGTGAAAAATTGGACGAATAACACGTAGACTGCAGTAAGTAATAGTACGGAACATGTGTTATTTTTCATATAATTTTTTAACATTATATCCGTATTTTGAACTGTTATTATCGAAGGCTGAAACTGGCTGGTGGGCAAGGGGAGACACAATGGTAACCCCCCTAGATATTTTGTAAATTATTTTTTTTTTAAATTTGTATTATTTTATATATAGGTATTTGTAGTAATTATCTATAAATTGGAATAATATTATACTACGACTGTAGGAGAAATATATAATTTGATAAAATTGATATACCTATCTAATATATATAATATAAGATACACTTATGTGTATAGAAACGAGAACGAAAAATAATCAAATTAAGGGTTATCAAGTTAGGGTGTCTCTTCTGAAATTCAGTATGATGTTCAATCAAATGTATAAAATGATTTCCAAAATTCAATAGTTTAAAAATATTTTCTTATTGAAACTTGTTCAAGAGTCCATCGTTAATCAAATTAAATTTACCGACTTACTCGCCATTCTAATTTCTAGCCATTTTAGGTTTCGATTTTTTCAGGTTCAAAAATTTTTTTTTATTAAACTCGTTACCCATTTAGGTAACTTACTTTCTTTATTTATGATTAATTCTATTACCTATATATGTATAAATCATTGAAAAAATGGAGTGGTACATGCGTTGTACGACTCTTATTGCCAGCTGCAATTTGAACCTTTTTTGAGTTTTTTCTTCATTTAAATGATTATTATTGATATAATTACGAGAATATATATATAACTATAATATAATACCTACCTATTACTTTATTGATAACACTTTTAGCGTTAATTTGTGGTTATGGGACTTAAACCGGATATAGGTAGGTAGGTATACGCAATTTAATAAATAAATGATTTCAATTTTTAATCGAAACATTCAAAATTTTTGTAGAAAATGAGATATGTAAGTTGGGAAATATAACGTCAATGTTGATAAAAAAAAAAAAAAAAAAAAAAAAAAAACACCCAAAACCGGACGTTTCGGTGTGGCCATTTTGGCGTGGCCGTTTCGGCTGCTGCAAGGACATTTCACCGTGAATTTTTTCAACACTATCACTATTTGAGCCATACAGGAAACATATATTGATGTCGGTCGGATATTATACAACACAGATCACTTTAAACATGCCGTATGTACAATATAGTGATTTAATTTGAAAAAAAAAATAAACTTGTATAATATCATACCTCGTATACTTGTATAATCGTATATCGCTGATTCTATAACGGATAAACTATTTTACTTGGTAAAAAAAAAAATCGCATATATGATGTATAATGTATATAATTCTGCGTCGAAACCAGCGAGGCTGCAGATTTGAAGGGGGCGATCGCACCCTCCTTTTTTTTTTTTATCATTATTTGAGAAGTATAAAATTGATTTTCCCCGTTCATTCCCTCTTAAATTAGGGAACCCCGTTGTTGAATTTTGGGTATCTTATTATATCCAATATCTGTATGATTAGATACTATTATTATACTAACCCGTCACTATATATATATATATATATATCTGCTGTGTCTATACGATTTTTGATTTTTCGTCTCAAATCAATTTATAGTTATAAGATTAAGATTCATATGTATACTTACTCTTGGTGCACGTGCATACAAAATAATAAAACGTTAATCTCGTCCGAGTTGACCGTCCGATTCTCGACGATCAGATTTTTTGTATAGGATAGCATTTATAATATTAATTGACCGCGGGGCAAAAAGATTATGAATATCAAGAAATGTATACAGATCATCATCAATTCGTCAATCGTCAATTTGAAAACAATTAAACGAAAAATGAAAAAATATTAAAAAAAAAAAATAAAACAATAATGTGTTTTGAATTATACTACTGGGGCCAGTATAGACGCACTTCACATGTCGAGTAGGACTTCTGCTTCTATTGAATCTCATAGTATATGTGGCGGCTAATAAAGTGTTAATAAATATAACTAAAGATCTTTTTTACCATTAAAAAAACAACATAAAAAGGATAGGCCTAAAGGAATAATTATAGCAAGAAATCAAAAATAGAATTAAAATAAATATAAAAAATTCAAACGAAAAATTTGGTTTATGGTAACTATACATATATATATATATATATATATAGTGGACTGTATTTTACAAACAATAATAAACAATAATAGAAAATGTAATATATATATAATAATCGCAATAAAAAATAAATATAATAGTACCTATGTGGTATTTTGCTTATATGAGGGGACGGGAAAAACGGTCGCGCGCGGCAATCTTTACAATTATATTTTGTGATAAACAACAATCGCGTAATAATTCGAAAACAAACAAGAATAAATATGATAATAATAAAAAAAAAAAACAAAAAAAGATTACGGGTATTTTTTACCTTGATAACGGTCGGTAGGCAATTTGAATAAGAGTTGGTTTTACCAACCGTTACTATATACATTATATGCTCTAAATCGGTACGTGCGATGTGCCGAATTTATTCAAATTTGGTCGATGGAAATGTTGGGAGCTTTAGCAAAAATATAGTCGTGGTGACGTAAAAGGCAAAAAAACGAAATTTTGTAATTTTTAGCAATGCAAATATATAATAGGTTAGGCAATGTAATAAATAGGTACAATATTTTACGATCGCCTCGCGTCGACGAAAAATGTGTAAGCCTGCGCAAATGTCCAGCGGGGACAACGGGATAAATAATCCGTGAGCAATTGAAAAAAAGAATTTTTCTAATTAAAAGAATTAATTACGAATACGATAGTAGGTACACAGAAAAGCGAATATTTTTGACGACACTTTTATTAAAAGTCGCCCGTGCGAACGTAAACACTACATAGAGCGTTTGACTCGGAGTATTATAAGCGTGTAGTAGGTGTACGAGGAAAAAAATAAAATTTGTTTGATATCAATAATAATTAATAATTCGTTTTAATTGCTAAATTAAATAATGGAAACGCACGATTGCGAAATAATTAACGATTTATTGTTCATCATTACGAAGCCGCTTTATATAAATAATTCCTATTACTATTCTTATTTTCGTTTCAGTTTTTTAATGTTAGCCCTTTCAGATCCGATATCCATTCAGTATACTATTTTTGAATAATTTCGTCTATCGTGCAGGATTGTTTTAACGTATTGAAAGTGCGTGTTCAGTATTATATAAAAACAATTACGGATTGCGAAAAACATAAAATCAATGAAGTATGTAATTCCCATATCACATAAATAATAATATAACCATAATAAACTCGAGAATATTTTTTAAATCATCAAATTTCTGTTTATTGTTGTTAATAATTAATGTTTTTTTTTTTTTTTTTTTTTTTTTTTTTTTTTTAGTGGAAGATTAGGTTTTAAACCTTTTTTGCTATGATAATATCATATTGTAATCAACCAGTACGAATATGGTAGTGAATACTCGGTGAGAACACTCTCCGGTAATAATCTGTACAAGAATAAATATCCTTTACTGACGACATTCAGTGCCGGCGGGAAAGGGGATTTGGGAGGTCGTGATAATCCCTTACTCGGAAAATAAATCGGCAAAATTAAGTTCAGTCGACCCAAGAAAAAGTTGATGACTTTTTATTTATTAACTTTGGGATATTAAGTCGAGAAAAAATTACTCCAACGACCTCCCTCAAATAGTTTTTAGCGCCGACACTGCTAACATCACTATACCTATACCTACCTGTAAGTTATCCGCATGTAATATATATATATTATATATATATTAAAGGCGATAGGAATACGACGTAAAAAAAGCTTTTCCTTTTTAATCCCCTTTTTAATAATTCAAAAAAATTAGTGAAAAAAAAAAAATTGGTAAAATGAATGTGAAATATAAGTCGACAAACATTTGTGGTGGACATTTTTTTTTTTGTAATCAAACTTGTTGAATAACGATTATTTAATAATATATTTAGTTAGATAATATAATAATATATTATATTAATTTATACGTCATATCATGTCATATTACTTATATGTACAGAGTATGATAATATATAATCACACTTGGTGGCAGTAATATTTTTTAAATATTTTTTTTTTTTGTAAATATTTTATTCCTCGGGGGAAAAAAAAAACATAAGGTTCCGATTATATATTTAAAAGACAATTTTGTAGTGGGCATATACGTTTCCATTAGACTTCAATGTAAAATATTCATTCGGGTTCGAAAATAATTAAAACCACTCAAACACGCATTGTCGGCTGTTTGTGTTCGGTTAAAATATAATAATATAATAATTAAGTAGTACTTAATATTTTCATTATTGAAATTGAATGTACATATATTTTATGTAAATATAAAAAAAAAAAAAAACATTCGAAAAACATTTGGAATACTTTTTGTGAAGTATTCCATGTACTTTGGGAATATCGTTCCCATATATATATATATATAAAGTATTCGAATACCTATATTATGAACGTGCGCGTCAAGTTAAAAAATTTAAAAAAAAATAGATTTTTCGCCATGCAGGGGGGTAGGTTGCAAATTGTTTCAACTCGATGACAATTAGTTGCAAAAAAGTTGAAAAATATTGACACGAGTCCGGATTCGATTGTTTATACGCGGATTTGTATATAATGGAATCGACAAACAAAATGTTTTCCAGACTGTTCACACATAATTTTCGGTCCAGAGCAGCAAGCTTTACGGGTGGGTGGGGGAGGGGGGGGCTAGGCTAAAATCCGACCCGGACACAAAATATAATGTCGATCTTGCTCGACGCGTAATTTTTTTTTCCAGTTTTTTTTTTCCAATTATAATTTACCGAAAATCGCAGTGACGTGTGCGTATAACGTGCGCGAATATTATAATAGTAAAGACCGCGCGGATTTAATTGATATCGCAACTTTTTTTTTGCAGTTAAGACAAACCAAATCTGATCGATTGTATTATATTATATAGTCGATATATATTATACTTTATGTGCAATTTTAACATTCATAAAATTGCACACTTATCCGAGTTATCCATTAATCTTACAAACTCGGAAGCATCGAATAGTGAACTATATATACTTGATAGTATGAATAGGTACGTTTAGAAAAATTGAAGATATTTTGACAAATATTCCTGGTCCGGATGAGAAAAAAATTAAAGACAAATCTATGTATGCAATTGGAAAATATGAAAGGTATATAAAACTATTAAATCTTATTATGAAGTCACGTCAGGTAAAAAAAATGTTAATTTAGATATAATAGTAACGCCTATACCCCATTGAATTGTTTTAAACATATATGCACCAATAACTAGTGTAGACGTAGAACGTAGTTTTTCTTCGCACAAACATATTTTAAGTAATAGAAGATTTAATTTTAATGAACATAATTTGGAAGCCTATTTAAATCTAATTATCGATTTTAATTCGAAAAAGTAACATTTATCTAATTTTAGATTCTGAGCGTAACCTGCAGGGAGCTAGTGGTTTTACAATGGTGTTTATTTATTTTTTTTTTTTCGGTTAAGAAATTTATTACCAGAAGGTGTGCTCCGATCTTTACAAGCTTATATGGTTTCCTGTAGAAAATTTTATCTAGTCGGTACTTTAAGGGGGTCATTTTTCGATTTTCTCAACCGTTTTTTAATGCGTAAGGTAAAACTACAAAAAAATGAGGTAAAAACGGCAAATATACGATTTCGTCAAATCGAGATTTTTCATTTCTTCGTAATTTCGAAAATAATGACTTGAAAATCTTGAAATTTACATCGAATATTTAATTTAGTAATATATTTACGTTGATTAAGTTTTTTTAAAATTTTTTTGTAATTTTTGCGCTATTTATAGAAAAAGCGGAATTTTGGCTTTTAAGTCCTGATCCGTAATCACGGTTTTTTTTTTATTGTCATTTAAATTTTTCCGAAAAAATTATCAATTTTGAGGTATTTAAGTCCAAATAGTTGGTAAAATGAGATTTGAAGACCTGAAAATTTTTTTAATATAACGTAGTTAGTCGTGCATTATTAATTTAACAAAATTAAAAAAAAAATCGACGGAAAAAAGTAAGTATTTTATATTCTGAGCGTAGCGAGTTGTACAATGATGTTTATTTATTTATTTTTAAGTCCACGAGCATTTCGCGCACGTCCCATATAGTAACTTAGAAATTGCCGCTTTTTTATGTATTTTTTTTTTTTTTTTTTTGTAAAAAACGGTGGAAACCAAATTTGTTTTCGTAGTCTTACCCTATACGATAATATAATTAATATTAAGAGTATTAATATTGTATACTACACCGAGGCTATTATATGCTCGGAATTATCGTTTTATTGAACTCATTGATGTATCGTTGCTTTCAAATGCAATCCGTCCGCCGCAAGAGCATTCTGCCCAGTAGCGAAGTGCATCCACCCCTACTGACAGCCGACGAGCCAAGTGCACCTTTTTTTTTTTTTTTACATAACTTCTGCATTTTTATAGCGCAATTTATTATGCAATTTGTACGTATACGTATTTTTCGGCGCAATTATACAATATTTTAATGTGTATTTTTTACGCGTTTTAAACGCAATTAAATCCGGTCTTTGATAATATTATAACGTTATATGCGTGTGTGTATAATATATATAGTGCAGGTATATATTATACAGGGTGGGGCAGTGGGTTCTGACGATTTAAAGAGTGCTGTGATTATGTACTAAAGTAGATCAGATAAACTAGTTTGTCGCCAGATTGAAGTTCATGATGTTTTAGTTTTACTTTATCGGTAATCGCATGGACACGCTTTCCGTGAATCAACGCGTTTTTGGTACGACAATTAAACATTGTAACATGTTTCGGCAATTGTTACACGAAAACCATGAATTTTCGTCCAATTTTATTGTGTCAGATGAAGCATATTTTCATTTATGCGATGCGGCTAACAAACAAAACTATCCTTTTTGAGCTTCGGAGCAACCTAACCTTCCGCAAAAGTATAACTATGCAGTATATATGCGGTGTGGCGTTTCACCACGTTCTCCTAATATTGAACGTCACCCGATATCTTTTTGTGAAATCTAAAGTGTTCACTGACAAGCGGCCACATACACTACACACTATGTTACAGCTAAAAGACATAACATTAGACGGGAAATTACAGCCATCGGTGTGCATAATTATGATAGGTACAGAGATTTACGGACGGTACAGTGGTTAAAGTGGAATATATTTGCAGGGGAGACTATAGCTAATGCAAAAAAAAAAAAAAATAGGCGTCCCCTGAACCAGTACGGTAATATTTTTCAAATATTTATATAAATTTAAATTTTAATCCATGTTATTATAGACCTAATTTGTAAAAATTTATCACGGACGTAATACCTATTATTATATGTATAATGTACATATACTCTGCGTGGTTATAACTTTAAAATACGCATATTAATTATACCTATATTCCGGCCAAGGAGAGAATGTCTGGAGAACAAAGAAAAATCGAAATAGTTTTTTCTATAATATAAGATATCTTGCGTGTACAATTTATAACTAAATAGCATATTTTAAACTTTTTTTTTATTTAATTTTTGAATATTACCTATGTACAAAAGAACAAATCCAGTCTCAACTTTTAATTAAACATTTAGAAATATAAAGGGGACTATATATATATATATATATATATACTAAAGGGGACGTCAAACTTAAAAGCTAAGCAAAGACGGGGGACGCCGTCCCCCTCCGTCCGTCCCGCCTCACTTTAACCACTGGGACGGTATGAAAAAACGGATAGCCGACTGTACATAATATTACGAAACGACGGCCGCGGCCACGTGTAATTTTTAAAAGTCAAGATTTAATCGTCAATAACCAATATATCGATTAACATTATAAATCTTTACGTCGAGCGAAATACAAATTCGTTTCGTCGTTATACTTTGTTTCTACTAATACTTGACCGATAAACTTGAATTAAAATTCGTCAGAACCCACCGCACCGCCCCATGATGCACCCTGTACATATCGTATATCGTTGCGGTTATTTTCGAGATGTGACCGTGAGAAAAACCTCGTAGTTCTTATAATAATAATAATATTATGTACATTGTTGATACGATACTGCAGCACGTGTAAAATCCCTCGGCGTAAAAAAAAGAAAAAAAAAAAAAAAACGATCGTATATGAATTATTATACTGCACTTATGTAATATATATATACGTACGTATATTATATTATAATAATATATGCGAGTTGTAAAAGTGAAAAAAAAAAAAAAAAATGAAAAAAGGAACGTTATAACCGTGGCCCCCCTCCCCCCCGCGTACTCATGGGGCGAAATTGATCAAAAGATATTATTCGGTGTCGCGCGGCGTACCCCTCGCGCCCCCACACGCAGATATTATTATTATTATTATTCTAATACGCGCGCACGCACGAGCGCTCGCGGGTCAACCGCGCCGTCCGTCCGCCAACGCCGCCGCCACCGCTCACCGCCACCGCTCACCGCCGCTCACCGCCGCCGCCGACGCCGCCGCCGCCGCCGCCACCCCTCGACACGTTGACATGTTATATATTGGGTATATAGGTAACTGCAGTATATGTATTATTATTATTGTACGTAGGCGCGCAGGGTGTATATGAATTTTGTAATGGGGTGTTTTCGCATCATCCCTCACACGGTTACTATTTCGATTATAATAATAGAAAAAATAATGAAAAAAAAAAAAAAAATAAAATAAAAAAAATTCACCGTATACATTATAATATAAACACACGATATATTATTATTATTATTATGTACGGTGTGCCGGAGACAACGCACACCCTCCCCCTCTTCCCGGTCAACAATACCGTTCCCGTTGCAGCGCGCGCATTTTATACATACATACGTACATACATATATATATATATAGGTACCGTTGCTGAATAATAATAATAATAATAATAATAATAATATAATAATATATTATAATGTATCGTGCACCGCGAATCTCGCGATCGAGCGTATAATATTATTATTATTATTATTATTATTATGCGATGGGAAAGTAGAAAAAATAAAAATGAAAACGAAAAACACGACCTTGACGGATCGTAGGCGCGGAGATTTATCGAATGCGAGAGAAAAAAAAAAAAAAACCGAAAACCGAAAACCGACCCTTTCGTAACGGCGAGGAGGGCCGCGATATAGAAAAATTTCGTGTCGTTCGTCGTATACGGAATGACAGGGGCAGGGGCGGTTAGGGGGGGCGTTTTATATATATATAAAAGTGTATATTATTATTATAAATATATATATATATATACAGTGGCATCGGTGGGGTGTGGGACTGAGGAGGGGATGAACGGGGGCGCGCATCTAATTATTATTGCCGTCGCCGCCGCCGCCGCCGCCGTTGTTATTGTCGTCGTCTGGGGCCCGCCGCCTTCGCCGTCGCGCGCGTATATAATATTACTGTGTGCGCGCGTTTTAGCCGACGTCGTCGTCGTCGCACCGCCCGCACCCCTCCGTCGTACGTATATTACGCGGCACACCCACACGCCACGTCCACGTACACCCGCCGCGCCGTATACGCACCCGCCCGTCCCCCGTCCCCCGTCCCCGACATCCGCCGGTCAACCCGCGTAACGATACGAGAACACCGCCGTCGACCCTCTTTTAAGCCGCCCCGCCGCCGCCGCCGCCGCCGCCGTCACCACCCGTCACCCGTCACACCGTCACCGTCGTAACACACCCGTTCGAGCGGAATCGCGAGCTCGCGTGAATGCCACCGCGGGGCGGACGAACGGGTGCGGCGGAAAAGAGGAAAACGACGAGAGCGTGTGTATATTGCAGCTCACTCTGTATACATATATATATATATATATTGTAATATATGTTATACGTGTATATACGGCCGCGTGTGCTGCAGTGTGCGTGCGAGCGAGATGGTGTAAAACGCGCGGCGGCCTATGGCGGGGTGGATGGGTGAGGGGAGACCGGTATAGCGTGGCGGCGGCGATGATGGTGCGGGCGGCATCCCGAAGGGGAGCGTCGTCGTCGTCGTCGTCGGTGGCGGCGGCGGTGGCGGGTGCGGTGCGCGGGAGGGCGACGAGTGAGAGGAGAGAGAGCAAAAAAAAAAAAAAATATATAAATGAATATTCGCCGGCGTCGGTCTGTCGGGGGTGTCTTTATTATTATTATTCAACGGATAAAAACCCCATAGCGTCGTCGTCGTCGTCGTCGCATACTCCTATTATATTATATATATATATATATATATATATATACGTATATATTATACGAGTATATATAAATAAATACACACACACACACATATATAATATATATATATAAGTATATTTGTGTGCGTCGTGTATATTCTTGCGCGCGATTCTCCCGCACATCACACACACACACACACACGCGCGCGTACACACACACGCGCGCGCGAGCACACCGGACAATGACGTAACCCCCCCGTTCCCCTGCCCATCGCGTTTTTATCGGTTATCCGCCGCCGACCAGCTTCCCACGGTATACGGTTTCGCCGCTGCCGCCCGCCCCGTTTCTAAACGATATTGGCACGAAAACGCGTTCCGGCCCTCGCCGTCGCGTCGTGCGGGTGCCGTGTCGACGTCTTCGCACACGCACACACCCACGAGCTTATATATACGCAAGCTCACACACACACACACACACACACACACATCGACAACAACACGCACACCCGTTCGTTTAATATAACGCGGCGCCGGGGAAATTTAAGGTGCCTTCACACCGGGGCTGTGTCACACCGGGGCCCATGTCTCCGTGCGCAAAGTAAACGGCTGACGTTTTGGATGTCGAAAATAACGGCCGTCTGACAAATTATTTCGATGACAGATATTGTACCGTAATCACTGTAATCGGCGATTTGAATATGCTCGCATCCGTGGATAATAATGAATGGATAGGCCATTCCTCATAAAGGCGCCTTATACCACAATGGTTACTGGTCGGGTTAATCGTTTTTATCGTCGTGTGGTTGTATACTATATGACACTATATATGAATATTACGAATATCTACAGGCGTGTTTTCGCGACTAGCCAAATGTCATTTGGTTACAGAATTTTATAAACAATCAGTTTTGGTTACAATAATTTATAACCGATCAAATGCAATGGTTATTTTTGTTCGGTTATAGATAATAAAGGGGCGTTCGAGTATTGCGTCAGTAGATTTTTGGCCTTTTTAGACCCCCTCCTCCCCCTTGTAAGCAATTGTCAGCAAATGTCCGACCCCCTACTTTATTGCGTCAGCATATGTCCGACAACCTCCCACTCTGTTAAAAAATATAAAAATTTCCGAATTTTATATGAATTAATTAAAAATAAATGAAAAATTTTGTTACTTATTTCGATGGTTCTAACCCTCCACAATACCCCTTGCCAGCAAATGTAAGCATACGACAGACCTCCCCAATCCCCTTACCTAATACTTGAAAGTCCCACGAGACCAAATAACACGCCTTATGTTTTTTTTCATATTATTGTTTATCATAGAAGTAAAAATTTGTTCATGGAATAAAAAAAAAAAAACAAGAACCTTGGGTCGGTTTTCGGGAACGTGTGATAATGCAACATGCGGCCTATCCATTCTTTATTATCTATGCTTGCATATTAATCAATGCATATAAATATATAGCGGAATTAACGTCACTAACTTCAGGGCGAGTCCTCAGTTTTACGTTCGATGATCACTTCAAGGTCGGTCCTCAGTTTTTGTGAACAAACTGTTATCACCTTAAGTGACATTTCTATGATGTTCTATGCTTTACACTATAGTCGGAGAGAATGAAAAGTGGCCGCTAATGCGAACGTTCCTAGCAGTTTTTTTAGGGTAACGTAAAATAGTTTTTAGTGATACATGCCGAAATCGTGATAACGTTCCACAACTACAATAGCCAAAAGGTTCAATTTGTACCCTGAACGAACCTCAAAAGGAAATAATAAAGACGTGTAGGTATATACAAGACGTTGCACACAAACCGTTTGTAGTTTTTAGTTTGAAAACCGCTCCTTATCAGAAAATAAAATAGAATTTTTCCAGTTTTCGTTCTCCCAACATCGTGTCGTCCACTCGTCCAATAATATCCAGGACTCGGTCATCTGAGTAACACGGTTTCAGGTTAATGTCGTCAGGTCGCGGTAATCTTACCAAATATTACGATTTATATGATGATTTCACTATAAATTATATTTAGTGGGTACTAAGTGCACTGCACAGTGCACGCCATAAGCGTGTGCAGAGTTACAAGTCATGTGCGGGAAACATTTTTATCAGGACTATTATTCCTTATAAACCACTATCGAAAAAAAAAAAAAAAGAATATAGGTACGTGTTACGTAAATACCTATTATATACCTATTTATAATATATTATACAGAATACAGGGCCGGCTCGAGGTTGTTTGCGCTCGGTTCTAGGGAAAATCGTTTTCTCAAAGAGCAAATAAGAAAGAAAAAAAAAGGACTTTTATTAAACATACAAATCGCGAAGTTTAATATGCCACCGACCCGCCGACCGACCCCTAAATTTTAACATCAAACAGCTCGGTGCAGTCCGGGCCGGGTACACAACGAAAGTACATCCGGCTGCATCCACGCGCACGCTCATGATGCACACATAATATTCTGTACGCTTGTAAACTATGGACTAAGTTATAACGACTTAGTTAGTTAAGTTTACGTGACTAAGACACGCTGCGGGATGCGGAACGAAGGCTTGTCACAATCAATGTTTTATCGCAGAACAATATACAGAAGCGTCACTTAAACCGATAAGGAATTCTCGTGCATACCACATAATATACTTGATATAATATGGAGTTATGTTCAAAATCTCTGTGTACCGGCCGTTCGATATACGTGAATAGGGTTATATGTTCAAAATTCTCGAGTACCACAATAATTGTTTACGCCTATCAAAATGTGTGGTTAGGTACAGCTCAAAATATTCGTTATCATATTATACATTTGTTCGGTAACACGTTTTTTTTTTTTTTTTTTTTTTTGGCGCACCGAAGATGCATACGAGATTAAAAAAGTGTTTCGAGATTAGCAGAACCGTTTTGGCCGAAAACGACATTTAGAACACGGGGACACAGTGACGTAGGCCTTTATATACGTAGGGTTTTATCGAAGACGAAATGTTCTCGGTGTTTCAGATGCGCCCTCACGGCACGCTCGCTAATCGGTCGTCGTTGAATAAATGACCGTCAGAAATGAAACGAACTGGGGTGGGGGGGGGGCGAACTTTTTAATTATTTGCGATTCACACCGATAATAGCCTTTTCCCATATATACACAGTGGTTAAAGTGGAATATATTTGCAGGGGGGACTATAGCTAATGCAAAAAAAAAAAAAAGGCGTCCGCTGAACCAGTGCCGTAGTATATTTTTAAAAAATGTTATTTTTGACCCGATTACTATAAAAGTACTAAAATACTAATGTGGTTATAACTTTAAAATACGCACATTAATTACCTATATTCCGCGGCCAAGGAGAGAATGTCTGGAGAGCAAAGAAAAATCCGCGAAACAGTTTTTTCTATAATATAGATCTTGCATACAGTTTATAAGTAAATACCATTTTTTAAAATTTTTTTTTATTTAATTTTTGAATATTATGTACAAAAGAACGAATCCGGTGTCAACTTGGGTTCCGTCATCGTGTGATAAGCCATCGTTATCCCCGCATCAGCTGCTGTATAATATCTTGGTCCGCGGTACGCGCACTCTAACAAAATGTAAGTATACACGAACGTCGATTAATATTCGAGCAAAACGGGACGAGTCTATGCGCAGGACATTAGAGCAACGTCTTATCATATTTTAGTACCTAGTTTTTATCACCCGACGTTATCGTTTTTACTCACGTTGTCGAATTAAATTTTCAGTAAATTTTTCTATAATACATTGTAATTCAAACATCGACACGAGCAATGTGGGATATTTTTCGACTCTACTCGATAACATTTATCTGAACGTGTCCCGTGTTAAATACTACGGACGACAAGGGGTGTCCAGTGCGAAGGCACCGTTACGCGCGTATACGATATCCAGTCCGGTCGGTATTTTTTTCTCCCTTTTATCCCATCGCATCCGCACATGTGTGTGATCGTCCACCACTCGGTCGGGTGCGGTTAGGTACGGTATATAATATAATAACACGTTGGCCGCCGTCACCGCTTCGTGGGCGTCATTTCGTATATTAGAGCACATGCCACACGATAATATATTATATTTATCCGAAAAAAAAAAAAAGAAAAAAAAAAATACACCATAAAACGAGGACGCCAAAAGATTTTTCACAAAAAATAAATAACCATTAAAAAGAACATAAACCATTTTTATTTTTTATTTTTGTAATAATAGTAAAAACGGTATAAATTAGTCGTTTAAAATATTTAGGTACTCCGAAAGAGACGTAAAACTGCGTGCAAAAGACGACGGTTTTTTTTTTCTTCTAACAATACGTATATGCGTTCCGTGTCCAAGCGGGCGCCATCGTAATATTATTATAATAGTCGAGACATAGTTTCGAATCTTTAATTTTACCGAGGGGGGAAAAAAAAAAAGAATATTCTTAACATTCTATTATTATTATTATTATTATTATTATTATTATACACTTATTGGCGGACGCTGACCTAAACGCAATGATATTGTATTCAGTTATGAGATTGATAATGTGATATACAGTGACCGGACCTAGGAGTGGGAGGAGAGGGGGGGTTTTGATAGAGGTGGTGAATCACGTGGCATTACGATGCGGCGCGCAAAAGGTTAAAATATTTACGCTTTTTGTCCCGCTTTATTTGGAAATAGGTGCCTAGTGTTTTTATCGCGTTTTTCGCTTATCTATCGTTTTTTTTTTTTAAGCGATTTATGGACATTTTTGGTAGGTAATAAATTTACGGAATTTTTTTTTTTTTTTTCGCTCATTCAGATTTCAAAAGGACGCTAGCAATTATTGTATTGCCCCTGGCCGGCGACCTAAACACTCTAGAACCGGCACTGCTGTAAGTGCTAATATATTTAGCGGTTTTTGGATTCTTTTCTGGGGAGGGGAGGTTAATTATAAATTATGTATAAAAAATTCTAAAAGTGATCGTAAAGTCATGTAAGGGGGACCGGTCCAGTACCCCTGGACTCTCCCCCATAAACCGCCACTGGTTATAATAACGTAGTATAAGGGTGAAAATGTACACCGAAAATGTTCCGTTCAATAGGTAGAGTAGTAACGAGTAGTCAGTATACAGTTATTTTAATCTCGGCTCGTGAGTTTTAACCGGTTTCTATGGGGTTATATTCGGTAAAACTCAGCAGACGACGGTAAAAGTACCTAACCCGTGCGTTTATTATATGCACCACGCGCTGTCTGCAGTTAACGAGTGTACGTTGTGATGTGTGGTCGAATTCGTCATTTCGCACATATACCAGCTGTCGCGGTACAAAAAATAAATTAACATAAAATTGACTTTTTTTTCGAAAATAATAAAATATCTTTTACGATAATGGTTCAAAACTCGAAAAACCCTTGAATGTAACATATAAACATCTATACAAAATATGACAAAATACAAGTGGCAACTTGGGTGGTATTTACCGCGGGTGACGAGAAACAATAATAATATTATTATTCATACTAACGACAACAACCGCCATGATATTATAAATGCTTATATTCCACTGTTCACAAAATCAAAAACGGGCTGGATGGAAAAGAAATTGACTCACATTAATTAAGTAACATTAGCTCGAAAGTTAAAATAGTCAATGGTCGATGAAAAAAAATTTTATACTCATCGAGTCAAAAGGGACAATACGTGGCAGAATATTCTATAAAAATATATTAAACTAAAATTAATTGAAATAAGTTAATTTTTTTTCATTAATCTTCCGTTAAGCAAATTAGGATTCAAATTGTACGTTCTGACCGTACGTTGGTTTTACAATGATGTGTTTGATTATTATTATTATTTTTTTTTTTATGTGTTTTTACATTTTTTCGGGTAGAATGAGTCGAGCAGTTTTTGAACAAAGAGAGCTTTTTCACAGAAAATTCATTTTAGTCGGTACTTCAAAGAGTTAACTTTTCTATTTTCCCAGTAGTTTGTTTAAACGTAAACGAGAACTATCTAAAATTGTTATAAATCGGACAATTATAAAGCCAGAAACTTGAAACTTTCTCCATATATTTACTACAGCACTATATTGACGTCGTAAAATACTATTCAGTCATTTTTATGATTTGATTTGATTAATTTTTTATTGTGTCTGTATTTCTGTAGTTTGTAATCTGTATAGAATTTTTTGGGTAGAAAAAGTTTAGTGGGATATTCAGGGAAAAATAATAATTTTTCGTCGTTTTTTAGCATCTTAAAAAGGTAAATTAATTTCACAATAGTTTTCTTAAGCGTAAAGCAAGGATACAAAAAATTACAGAAAATAATATTACACCAAGTTTTGCTCAGAATAGTCTTGTTGAAAAAATAATTTAACATTATTTTCAAAATCAATACATCCACTATACCAGTGTTATTATCCGACGAGCGAAGTATTTTCTGCACTTTTCACCCTCTCTCTACAGATTGGTTAAAAAAAAAATAAATAAATATTCACGGAATAAATTTGTCTGAATTTTATTTTATTTTCTTCTTATTTATTAATAATGAATTATTATATTTGAATTTTAATTGAAATGTGTGAATCGAAATCACGAAAATCCTTTGCGCCCAATGTATATTAAATTAATTGCAGGATGATTATGACCAAATAAGAGGATGCTATACGCTTTTTAAGGGGTTCGGTATAGGACATTTTTATGAAATTTTATAAAAACTGAAAATCCAACAATTTAAAAATGTCAAGGTAATTATATTTTAAAAGTAATTTAAAAATAGTCATGTGTCAGTATCACTTTTATGGTTGTGTCATCACTGTATTTGTTAAAAATCACGTTCACGCTCTATATAACTACACATCCTTTCTTTGTATTCGCAGATTCAAAATGTATACAAAATATGAGAGATGAGAACATTTATTGAGTCCAAGCGTGAGGTTTTTTTCAATATGTTTTTTATTTGAATATCTAAAATCCGTGATTGAAAATCGTAAAATTTTCAAATTTTCAAACTAAAAAAACGCGAAAAAAATATTTTGACTAAAAACCTCTACGATAGGGCTTAGAAAATATTCTCGCCTTTCATATTTTGTATACATTTTTACTCCGCGATTACTAAAAGAGATGTTAAAGTTATAGACCGTGAACGTGTTTTACCGCTAAAATATATGGGTGTTAGTATCCTTTTAACTGTAAACAAAATTCAGTTGATAAGTGTATTCCTGACAGCCCCACCACAAAATTCGTTCACTTATTTCTAAGAAATTCGTAATATTTCGTAACCATATAAATTTAGAATTTGTTATCTCATATAGAGGCCAAAGAAAACCAAGTTTAAGATTTTCGGGTGTTGGATGGACGTTTGGAAGTTTGAAAACGATATAGGACCATTACTTGAATTTTCGGGTGCCAGAAATTGCAGTTGCAAAAAAATTACGTATTTCAGGTCATTTCGGGTAAAAAAAAAAAAATCCGAGGCGCGAGTGATACCAGCTGCAGCAATAGGTAGATACTGACCTCAGTTGATATAGAATGAAAATTAAAAATAATACCAGGTAGTAAAACTATTATAGTTATCAATAACTCGAAAAATAAATGATTCTTCTTCTTCTCCTTCGCCTTCTCTCCCAATTTTTTGGGGTCCTACAATACCCTCCTGGTCCTACACTTCCACTTAACTCTATCTCCCGCATCTTCTTCACTTACTCCCACCTTCCTCATATCACATCCCTCCATCTCTTTTTCGTTCTTCCTCTCCCCCTCTTACCAACAACATGCATTTCCCTTACTAATCTTACTGCCTCGGTATCTTCCCTCTCCTTAATACACGCCCGAGCCATTTTAACCTATTCCCTCTCGTCTACTATCCAAGCTACCCCTATATATTACCTCTGATATACTCATTCCTTATTTTGTCCTCTCTAGTAACTCCACTCGTCCACCTCAACATTCTCATCTCCGCGACACTCGTTCCCTGTTCTATCTTTCTATCTACTGGCCCGACGTTCCGTTCCATACATCATTGCACGTCACACTTAATGCTGTGTTTCATATCCTCTTCGAAACGTCCATATCTTTCTGTACAAAAAATAAATGATCATAAAGCCAAAATTAACAAAAAAAACCCTTTCTATCCCGTACACGTAATTATCCCATTGTAATATATCCAATACTGTATGGTAAAAAGATTGACCAAATTATCGTTTCATCGGGAGTTATATAATAATTGAGAACGATCAGCTGTTCGTATATATATATATATATATATTTCGATAAATTGTCGAAAAACGTGAATTTTTTTTTTTTTTTTACAATACGTCATTGTGGGAAAATCAAGAGCGATATACTTTCGAGTTATACGTTATTTTATATAAATAATATAGATAAACGAATAGAACGTCTTTTCCGACGTGTCAAGGTTCGGGCCCACACACACACACACACACGTATATTGTGTCCGTAATAATATTATAGCGGTTATATTTTCCTCGTTTCCCCCCCCCCCCCCCGCCCGTCACCGTCGTTTTTATAATGTAATTTCGATTTTTGCCGGTCGGGGCCGAAATCACGTGTGATGCACACATCCGTCCGTCGTTAATAGATTTTAAATCGCCGAAATCACATACCCGTGCACGTATAGTACGCGCAAAAAATATTGAGAAAAAAAAATCACCCTCGGCTCGAGAGGATATATCATATTATTATTATCATCGTTATTATTATTATCTTTATATATATATATAGGGCATTTCCTATAGCGTGCAGTGCAATCGATCAAAAAACGCCTACACATATACCCCATATAATAATAATATGTTACTATATACACACACACACACACACACACATATTATAATATATATATTATATTATATATATTATATTATATAATATATATATATATATATATATATAAACGAGCAGTATTGTGTACATCCCCGCAGAGTTGGCGAACCGATGACATATGTTGGCTTTTCATAGAAGAAGAAAAAAAAAAAAATCTAAGAAAAGAAAAAAAAACACACACACACACCAAAAACACTGGAATTCTCCGAAAAGGATCGTCGGATTTTTCACGTTTCATCGTGTTTACATGCACGCACGTTATTTTACCAACTGAAAAAATATATTTATAACGTCCATTATTACGACACTGTGCAGTATACACGTCGTATGATTAGAACTATACAATATTCGTGGTAATCCCTGTAGAAAAACTCGGGTGCAAGAAAGGTCAGTATATATATAGTAGTCATACATAATAATAATAATAATAATAATATATAACGCCTATATATATATATATATATATATACTTAATTTTGACATTGACCGTATCATTTTTTTTCCGATATCCAAAAACGTGCCTGTCCCTTATTTCCCTTGTGCAGTGCAACGCGTATAATAATATATTATAAAATAGCACGTACACACACATATATATATATATATATAGTAGTGTGCCTGCAATTTCAGAACAAAAGGAAACGGTCTCTATCTCTCTATATGTACGCGGCGGATAACTGCGCGTTACATGATTAATTTCACGGGGTGCCGGGCCGAGCAGCAAACGATATATTATATTATATTATATATATATATATATATACGATACACGGGCAGTCCATTATTATACGTTTATATACGTATGTATGTATATATATATATATATATATATATATATATATATAGATCCATGGACATGTGCGTGATGTGTGGTTTATGCCGTTTTTTTTTTTTTTAAATTTAACCGGCTTTGGAATAATGACGGGGGTGTGGGACAGAAATGACTTCCGGGTCTCGAAATTTTAGGCGTCTCGAGTTTTACAATACATGTATATAATATGTGTGTTTTTATTGCTGCCTAGTACCGTGTAAAATACAATAAATTCAAATCGAGAATTTTCAATCATATTTTTATAATATACACCGTGTGTGTGTGTGTGGGGGGGAGGGGGTACAACATCAGGGTTCAGCTTTGAGTCCTTACTCATTTTCCCGGCAGGTAATCGATGAGACAACAAAGGATATGTACGGGGGGAGATACCACGGTGCGTGTTGTTTGCCGATGATATGGTATACGGATAGGAGAAAGTCCCCAAGGAAGTGAATGGTACACTTGAACAGTGGAGGGAAGCCGTGGAAAGTAAAGGACTATGAGGATTAGTAGGAGTGAAACAGAATATATAGAGTATGATTTTGGTGAAAGGGAACACGGAGCAAGGATATGAAACACAGCATTAAGTGTGGATGGACGAAGTGGAGAGAAGCGTCTGCGGGTATTCTGTGTGATAGAAGAATCCCTATTGGGTTAAAAGGTAAATTTTGTAAGGCGGTGGTGAGAAGACCTGCAATGATGTATGGAACGGAACGTCGGGCAGTAGATAGAAAGATAGAACAGGGAACGAGTGTCGCGGAGATGAGAATGTTGAGGTGGACGAGTGGAGTTACTAGAGAGGATAAAATAAGGAATGAGTATATCAGAGGTAGTATATAGGGGTAGCTTGGATAGTAGACAGAACGAGAGGGAATAGATTAAGACGGCTCGGGCGTGTATTAAGGAGCGGGAAGATACCGAGGCAGTAAGATTAGTAAGGGAAATGCATGTTGTTGGTAAGAGGGGGAGAGGAAGACTGAAAAAGAGATGGGGGGATGTGATATGAGGAAGGTGGGAGTAAGTGAAGAAGATGCTGGAGATAGAGTTAAGTGGAAGTGTAGGACCAGGAGAGTATTGTAGGAGACCCCAAATAGTTGGGAGAGAAGAAGAAGAAGAAGAAGAAGAAGAAGAAGAAGATAATCATACGCTATATATAGGAACGGATATTAAATCGATTTACGTAAATATCGCTATATTTCAAACCGAACGAGTAAAATATAAAATATTCCAATATAACGAATTCCGCATTAACGTTTATTTTACGTTTGTCGTAATGACATAGTCATCGGATTCGGTGGGACGGCTGACGACCGAGCGATTTCCGCATGAAAATTAAACGGTCGTGCGGTTTTATATGTGTATGTATAGGTATTACGTTCATTCTTCTACTCCTACTACAGAGTGTATGTATTTTCGGATAATTAAAAGTTTTAAAAGTTCAAAGTAAAAATTGCAAAACTGACAACAACAAAAAAAAAAAAAAAAAAAAACGCCAAATGTATTTTAGCTTTTCAAAATTCTATAAACGTAACCCGTAACTAAAATATGACATTAAAAATTATAATACCTACGTGTTTATCATAATAGTTGTAAAATATTAAATAAATAATATTCTTCTTCTCCTTCGCCTTCTCTTCCAACTATTTGGGGTCGGCCACCCTGGTCCTACACTTCCACTTAACTCTATCTCCCGCATCCTCTTCACTCACTCCCACCTTCCTCATATCACTCGCCATCACATCCCCCAATCTATTTTTCGGTCTTTCTCTCCCCCTCTTTCCAACAACATGCCTTTCGCTTACTAATCTTACTGCCTCGGTCTTTTCCCTCCTTAATACACACCCGAGCCGTCTTAATCTATTCTCTCTCATTTTGTCTACTATCGAAGGTACACCCCTATATATACTACCTCTGATATACACTCATTCCTTATTTTATCCTCTCTAGTAACTCCATTCGTCCACCTTAACATTCTCATCTCAGCGACACTCATTCTCTGTTCTATCTTTCTCTCTACTGCCCGAAACTCTGTTCCATATATATTACGCATATATACCTACAGTGGTCAGGTCCTCGCGCTTGATCGTTTCGCTCGCAACACGCCGCTCGAACTCTATGGCCGGGCGCACACCAAAAGAGCAAA
Organism: Pemphigus obesinymphae; assembly: GCA_025469235.1. Taxonomy (NCBI): domain Eukaryota; kingdom Metazoa; phylum Arthropoda; class Insecta; order Hemiptera; family Aphididae; genus Pemphigus; species Pemphigus obesinymphae. The sequence goes on from JAIPRL010000521.1 coordinate 105,850, forward strand.
ACCGACTAAGGCAGACTAAAGCAGACTAAAGCAGCTTTATTATTGACTAATGAAAAATAGAACGCATGTAATTCAGTTTAAGCCCGCACACTGAGGAGTCATAGTCAAAACAAAACATTTTCGCTCTTTAGTCAACTTTAGACATGACTAATCGTGTTTTATCGAAATAGAACGTGCGCTGTTCGATCAGTCAAGACAAAACATTTTTCATCAGTCATTTCAGTTCGAACTAGTTTAATATCGGCGCACGTCTAAATATAATATATAACATTTTAATATTCATAATAATTTTTTTATACGTTTTGATGTACCTATTATAGGTAATTATGAACATTTAATTTACATATATATATATACATATACATACTTATGCATATAATATATATATATGTATATATATACTTACTCGAGTAAAATTTTTAAATTTTTGCTCTTTATTACGTAGGTAATTTCCGTAAAAAAACATTTAATTAAATTATTTTTTGTACGTTTTTATTTTTAGGGATGAACCCACGTTCTTTTTGGTTTTTCATTCATTTAAATATTTAACAACAAAGACCACAAAATAGGGACCGATAACGTCTTCTTCGTCAGAAGACATGTTGGTGACTAAATACGATTTCGCCTTTCTTCCCTTTTAGGTGTGCGGTACGAATTGTTTTATTATGACTAAGTCAGATTAAAGTAAAATGACTCAAACTGCTTTCAGCAGTTTTGCTCTTTTGGTGTGCGCCCGGCCCAAGAAATTTCTTGGATTCGGATATGTGTTATATACCTAAAACGCGAACATTCAGTGCGTGCGGTTAGGTTGTCACCTCGAACACGGTCCGCATAAGTTTTCAGTCTCTGGACCCACTCTCGAGGGAAAATGTTTACCGAACAGGCACTCGGCGACTCGGCGCGGACACCAATTTTATGTGGACTCGATAGCAGTAAGTACCTACTACCCGCAAATTACCATGACGCCATATTAACCAGAATAATTCGCACAAAATTATACGACGTCTTGTGACAGATTACAAACATTTGCTCGGGAAAACTGTTTGAAATGTTCGATTGAGAACGTCTGCGCAAACAATATGCAATGAAAAACTCATGTTGGCATTTCTCGTTTTTAACAATTTACAAACGTTTTAGAATGATGAAACGAAAAATAAATTTCGGATAAGGGGGCGTTCAAGTATTACGTAAGCGCCTAGGGGGAGGGGAGTTAAGACTACGCTGACGTTAGCAGTAATAAAAAAAAAAAAAAAAAAAAATCATCAAAATATGAATACATAAATATGTACTTATTTTTATCAAAATATATAAGATAAAATTCAAAATAGGTAACAACATTTTTCATTTATTTTTAATTAATTCATTTTTTTTTTTTAATAGAGGGATGTCGTCGGACATATGCTGACGTCATAAAGTATGGGGGCCGGAAATTTGCTGACAAGAGGAAGGAGGGAGGGTAAAAAGGCCAAAAATGTGCTGACGTAATACTTGAACGCCCCCTAACAACATTATCTAATGCCCCGTACGTAGCCTTTTTTCGATATTTAAATTTTTTTTTGAGTTACATTTATTTAAAAGTTATTTTTTTAATACCTCATAAAACATGTTTAAATGCACATATTACAAAATGATGGCTACGTAGAGCGTTAGATAATTTCTTTATCATTTATTTTTTCTTTCATCTTACTACGATGTTTTCAAGTTGTTATAAATGAGAAACGCAATAGTATAACATTTCCAATAAAATTTTTTTAATTCATAAAAAAACAACCACAATAAAAAAATTAAGTAGTAATGGGACCAATTATTATTCGTTTTTAATATGCATATAAACATTTTCTTCAATATTGTTAGATTTTTATTTTTCTTCAAATTTTCTAAAAATTTCCTTTACAGAACTCCTTAAAAATGACCTCGCCGATATCCTCTTAACTTGTACACCTAAAGGTCCTTATACTTGACCATTTTAATCGTAACACACTCGTACTCAAATTTCTAACAAATTTCTTAGGTGTGGATATTATACCTTAAACCCGAATATTCTATTCAACATTCCTGGTTGTTCGCGAGTAATCTCGAACACGATCCATAAGCTGTTGGTCTCTGTGCCACGTTCAAAGGAAATATTTGCCTAACAGATCCTTAGCGTGTACATACTTTTATACCTATTTTACGAAAATTCAGTAGTAGTATCACCGTGATGCTATGGGAAGAGTAAAAAATTTTCGAAATTCACGCAAAGTTATAGAGATCACTGACCTTTGCTCCGGAAAATTTGTTTGTGTTCGAGTGCGATCTCGGGAAAAAAGCGCAAGTGAGGACCTATCCAAAAAAAAAAACGAGCATAAAAACGCGTTAAATCTCACATGTACGGTCGCGACCAAGCTCTAAACAATTGATTTTCAATGGTATCTTGCATACCAGGCATTTTTTACTTACGGTTTTTTCATAATTTTATAGTTTATAGTTAGAGGTATTGAAACTGCGCGTCGCAGCTCCAAGGAACGTCGCGAGTGTTGGTCAAGGGAGCCGTGGCACAAAAAAAAAAAAAAAAATAGAAAAAAATAGAAAAAGTTGTTGAATTTTTGCTTATTTAAGTTTTTGAAAAGACTATTTCAGAAATAAATTTTTTATTCGCCTATCAAAATTATATCATGTGTGTAGCCGAGGTGCATTGAAATTTCAAAACCAAAATAAATACACCTACCTAACAGTTAACCACGAGTTGTTTTTTGTATGTACCTATAAAGGAGCCTCGTTAAAAATAATTGCTTCTGGGCCACCAGATTACTTAAGCAGGGCCTGAAGTTATTATAGCCTACAATATTATAGTTACATCAAAATTGCCGACACACTATAATATATACAAAAAAAAAAAAAAAAAAAAAACGATAAATCAATATATACAATAGAAAAACGGAAGTAACAGATAAGTATAATTTATAAAATATATAGTTTGTACGATTTACTGGATTTTATTTAGTAGGTTATACCTATTTACAGGAGGTGACAACGATGCTGGTGGCTTGATTTTCGTCGAGCGCATCACACATTTTTGGCGGAATGTTCAGATCAATATGCGTAGTCTGATACTGTACGGTACGTGTTTTATGGCGAGTCTGGTGTTACACATTTTACGAATGGGTGGTGGATATTTGCTCATTATACCGTGTACGATTTACCGGACAATACCCGGTAAACACCAGGTCTACCTGTCAATGTATAGACGAGCAGACAAGTGAATTCATCATATTACACGAAAATCAACTATAGGAAAACAAATTTTATAAAATATTTCCAAATTATATGAGAAATATATATGAGAAATATGAGCCAAATGTGTATTAACATAACGTGCGTTTAAAAACCGTGTATAGGCGCGCGACGAAAAATCGTAAAATATGCGGTAGGTACCCATGTATCTGCATGTATCACCTACCTATACATGTCGGGTAAATGATAAAGTATGCAAAAATTATCCGAAAAAATAAAACTTTCTATTTCAAATCCAAATTGACCGCAATTGAAATTTGTGGCTTATCTATAGGGACTTTTTGGACTATTGAAAAAAAAAAAAAAAAAAAAAAAAAAAAACTCCGGGCATTAGGAAAAAGAGCGGATTAAAAAGGAAGTATGTCCGATTCTTATCCCGGACAATGCGCCTATTATTGACATCGGTCGAATTCGGCCGGGAAAACGTTTAATATTGTAAAAATCGCGTAAAAAGTACGTACATATACTACTGTTTTTTTTTTTTTCCATGTCTTTGTAATTTAACCTAACCTTTATACGTATAGCTCTATACGAACCGATAATATTCGCCTGTTCACATACTCGTATACGGCCGGCAGTCCAAACACATGGTCCAACGACCAACGAACGAGTGCATTTCGTCGACGATCGTTGGTCGTTATAACGACCGTTTAAAATGTTAAGTCACGGTTCGGCACGTGTTCATAACGTTCCCGTTTTGAAATAAATAACCGAAAACCTAATCGAACGCACGTTATAATAATTTATATTATTATAGTCTATAAGTTATTATATATATATATATATATATTATAATGGTCGGATAAGCGTTTAGCAGAAATCGACCAGATTTATGGTCTGACCACGAAAATATGAGAACGGGACGCCCTCAATTAAATATAGGTAGTTTCAAAATTGAATTCGTCCGGTCGTATATCCGTTCGTCATACTGTCCCCAAACGTCCGAACCGCGTCGCGATAATGATATAAATCGTTCGGCCAAGTAAACGTCGTCGTGTGGAATATATTAAAAATATTTGTAAAATTGAATTCACCCCGTTCGACGGTCATACGACAGTGGCGGATTTGCAGGGGAGGGGCGCAGGCCGACGGAGCTCCACTTCATTTTTTTTTTTTCTTAAAAATGTCTCGAAATTACGAAAATGAATGTTTTTTTTTTTGTCAAGTTTTAGACGAACATGATATAAAACGTTGAATAGAGTCGATCTCATTAAATCATATATTGATATATAATATAATATACAAAACTTCATTTCGGTCTACATTTTGTAACTTGCTCGATTATTCATTCGAAAGGAAAAGTGTGAAATATGTAACCCAACAATGATGTAAAAAATTTTTTTTGGATTTTTCTATTCCATTCGTGTTATACAATAATCTGAAATGTTTTTGAAAATGTCCCCGGGTTAAGAAACTTTGGATAGGGGGTGCGGGACACCAAGTCCTCCGCGGCTTACTTTTTCTTTAATATATGTTCCGGAACGCTGATTTTTTAACCAAGCTCAGAGTCCGTCCTTATTTTTTTCCCGATTCAACCATACTGGTCATACGTATATAATGTTATATTTTATTACGGGAAAATACAGGTGGATTACGCGACGAACGGTTTGAAAACTTTACGTTTTACGTGGCAAATGTTTGTTTTAGCTTTTTAAATAAGAAATCGATTATTCAAACTAACCGCCGACGGTTATTTATTATGTTTTAGTGATTTATTTGTTTGGTGCGCGGCAGTGAACTTGAAAAACCACGTCTGCTGCAAATAGCTTAACGCAATATTCGCGTATTCGAAACAAACGAGTACATTTTAAACGTGCAGACACACGTAGAAAGTTTTCGTATTTTACTATTATTATTCGTTCACGTATTATATGTTATAATAATGTATACGAACCGTTCGTCCGTTATATACAACTATTTTTATCGGGCGGACAAAATCGGTCGGAAAATAAACCGCGTTTATTTATTTAGGAGCTGATGAGTTTGAAAAGTCTATGGAAAAAAACTTGTCGGTGACTATAAGCTATATATTAGCTTCAATAAAAGCGATTGAATCGGTTTTGACGAATCGTATTTACTCCCGTTCAATTACAGTTTATTTATTTTTATTAACCGCCGTTACTCGATTTATGAAATCATAATCACTAATATTGTAATCGTACCTGTTATTTCGAGCATTTTTTTTTTTTTTTTTTTTTTTTTTTGGTATTTCACTTGTTCATATCATATATTGTATAAATTACAGACGATTAGATTTAATATTAATTTTTCCCGAAACATATTTAATTATTTATGTTCAATAGTTATACAGTAACGGTATAGAGTATATTACATATAGACTACTATATAGGTAAACGCTCTGTGGTAAGCGGACATTTCATCCCAAATGCTATGTCGTCCTCCCGCTCACAAACCGAAAAATAAAGCCGATTTTTATTTTTTTTTTTTATTCATAAAACAATAATTACAATAATATAATATAAAACAATATAATATAAAATATTAGGACAAATAGTAAAATATCTAAAATATCACTATAACGTTTTGTAAGGCAGTCGCAGCATTATTACCCACTTATTTTTATATGCTCAACCGTGTTTGGTTTTTTTTTTTTTTTTTTTGTATTTTTTAGACCATATTGCTATGCCCGAAATTAAGCTCAGTCGAATTTCACCCGATCGTTTAAAGAACTATAGTAGTTTATACACTCATCAGAATTAATTAAAAATCACATTTTCGGAGTTGTGACGTGTGTTTCGTGTGCCTATATATATTATTATAAAAGCGAAAAAAAAAATATTATCTCCAAAAAATAATTCGATTAGGTAGATATTGTTATATGTTTTGGTAAGTCGAAAAACTCTTATTTGCAGATATATACATTGCTAATGTCAATTATCGAAAAATGTGTTGAAATAATCTATTGCCTATGCCTAATTATATTGTAAAACATACTTTAAACTAAAATAGAGGATGAAATGTAATTTAATTTTGGTCGGTGACGAAATATTCTGAATTCGACTCTATAATATGTATGGTATACGTACCCATATAGACCGTGAAGTATCATGAAAAATGTATTCAATAATATATTTCGTTGCAGAAATACCGTTTTAAATAATTGTGAACAGTTTGATACGTTATGTGTTTAAAAGAAAGATCAATATTTGATTAGAATAGTAGTTATGCGTATTCTTCTACAGTTTTTTCAAGCTATATTTGTATATTGTTATATTTAGGTAGTTATACCTAAAACTTTTTTTTTTTTTTTTTAGGAGAAAAAATCGATAGTTTAAAATGTGTACATAATATCACGAGAAAATGATATTAATATTGTTATTTGATAATGCGGTATTGTAGAAAAAATGTCGTTTTTTATTTTTTATCGTTTCTCCATAAACATTTTCGAAATAATTACAATATTATGATGATCACGGTGTGTGAGTTTAGATTTGTTTAAACATTTTTGATTCTGTTAAAAGTGATGTGCATTTACAATAATATGTTGTGTGCGGTGTGTTTAAAATATAAACGTACCCGTAATGTTTCAATTTGAATGTTATAAGTGATTAAAGAGAGATCGATCTGTTTTCAAAGTCACAATAAATATATACTACGTACAACATATAATATAACAATATTTGCAATATTTAACAATAATTCACACAGCTATATAGTGTATAATATGCGTATATATATATATATATGTATTATACGCCGGCAACCCTCTTTACGATTTGTTTAACCAGATAATTTTTATACGTCCCTCGAGAATCCTTTAATAGCTACTCGGTTATTTTTATTCGTTATTTATTATTATTACAACGATAGGACTTAACACTCAAACCTGTTGCTTCATTGTTGAATCTGCAATACATCACTTAAGAAAATATCAGATATAACAATATAAAACGCATTACAATACAACGCGTAGCACTGCAGACAAAGTTTTTAATAATCTGCGAACAAAATATGTGTTTGTATATTCGTAAGTACAAATGGCGATCCTTGAATTTATACGAGCCGAAAGTTTTATTTTCATTCACACAATTTTTTATTCTTTGAAACACTTCTGTTCGGCCGCAATACTATTTTAATTTCATTTGTTAAGGGTAACAAAACACTTCGCATAAATCATCTCGCAAATAATTAGTGATTAAAGGTGTATATTAGGTAGGAGGTACCTGTACAAATTTCCGAGTTGAGAAATTTAAACTTTAACATTGATTTTTTTTGTGTGAAGGAACGTATTAGAATTTCAATTCATTTTTAAGAGAAATATGAACGTTTTTTTTGCGTTCTCATTTCTATTCCTTTTTTTTTTTTTTTTTGGATGGAGGATATCCATCCAGACTCATTTCTAGATAAGACATTGTATGGTTATTTTGTATATCCAATGGATATCCATTGGGTAATTTGTGCAGTATGGGATAGTTCTAAAACACAGATCTAGGCGACATTTTTAGCAACTAAACACGCCAATATGGTATAAAATATATGGGGATCAAGTAATATTTGATTAATAAAATTTATGGTGTTTATAAAAAATCGGGGTAGGTATAAGCGCCAAAAATTCAAATTATTTAAAATTATCAAAATAGCTTAGCCGTAAATTGATATGACAAAAATCTACTTAAAAACTCGTTAAAAAAAATTAACAGAGTTTGAAATTTAAATCAATATGTAAATTAATTGGAAAGTCAGTAGCCTTGATATAGTGCGCATATTTTACCGCATGTGTGAAAAACATACAATTTTGCAATATTTTGCAGTATTTTTGAAATTATGAATTGTTCTCCTTTTATTCAAAATTCAAACAAATTCAACAATAATTTTTCTCAATATTATCGCTAAGTAACTAAAATTTTTAAAAATTTTTCAAACGATTTTTGAATTTTTTTTTGTAAATCATGCAAAAACAGAGGTACACATTCATATTAGTCATGTATTTTATTTAAAAATATGCAGTTATATAATTTACATTATATCAAAAATTAGGGCTACTGACTTTCCAATTATTTTACATAGGTAGGTACTGTAATAACCATTTTTTTGGTCTCTCGAAAACCTTGAAAAATATCGCTTACTTACCCTTTTTATATCACGGAGCCGTACATATGTATATTTGTAATGTAATGTATAATGTATTATACCCAAACGTGCTATCACATTCCCGGCATTCTAGAAACGTATCGATTTTACTCAAACGGATTGTAGCCGAAGAAAGACACAACATAAAAAGACGTAACAATTTCTCTGACCTTTCTTACTCCTAACAATATTACACCCATAAAGAGAATGCTACACTCCCGATTTTTAACGGGTTCTATGTAGGCAATTTTCATGAAATTTTAAGAAAAATTAAAATCTAGTTATTTATAAAAATATTTCAATAAAAGTAATTTAAAAATAGTCCTGGGCCAATACCATTTTTTTTTTTTTTTATTGCTGTGTAATCACGATATTTCTTATAAATCTATGTGTACTTTGATTGCAAATAAATGATTCAAGTTTGATTTTAGAGCCATAACACCTAGTATTGAAATTAAAGAAAAATATTTTTCCGAATACATCTCGGAGATTTTTTTCATTATTCTAAACACGACGAGCAATATGTTGCTTACAAGTAAATGACATTTTTTTAACATATACCTCTATCTGAACAATTGTAACTCTTTTGAAAATTAAATTTTCGGAAAAAATCTTCGATGGAAACTCGAAAATATACTATTCTTTTTTATTTTGATAAAAATGAAGTGATTTGGCACTAAATTTACTCTGATCATATAGTTATTTGCAATCTTAGTGAGCGTGTTTTGTGGTACCAAAAATCACCTGTGTATCGTTCTAATATTACCACTAAAGAACCGATTTATATGCACAAAAAATCGTTAAAATACGCATTTAGAAATACTGTAATATGCTACAAAATATGCATTTAAAATTTACAAACATGCATTGATATGTAAAAAAAGTAAAAAATATGCAAAATAAAATTCGTGTTATTTTAATAAGAATGGTATAAATCGTGCACATTTCTTTTTAGATTTCAAATATAGCCGATTCTATAATAAATATGTGCATATTTAAATTTAGTTACATTTAAATCCGGTCCCGAATTATTAGGTACTTGTAAATATACATAGGCATAAGTATAAATAATAATAATTGTTGTACACAGTTATCGTTTATTAATAATAGTAAATATCATCCATTAAACCTCACACTGTACTGTACTAAAATTTTGATTGAAATTTACATAAACCGTGTGGCAACACACCGTCAACCAATTGGTATTGAAAATTGCAAATTCATGTATAGTACATTTACCATATTGAACGGTTGAAATTTACCGAACTATAATATTTGTAAGTTTATCTAATAGTCATGTAATTCACCGAAATACTCAGGACGACCAACTTGCCGAAATTTCACGCGTAAAATGAATTCACATTAATATTCTGTGTAAACTTACGCGGCATTTTCTTATTTGAAGTTCACACAGAAATCTGTATAAATATAATTTATCTAAACAAATTCACTTAATTTTTACGTGCGAAATGGATTCACATCGGGACTATGTGCGTAATCATTACATAGCATAACTAGTCGAAATTTAACACAATCGTCGTGTAATATATATTTTATTTTTTAGATAATTTCGATAATTATTGCACGATTTAACTATATATATCGGCCCATTTACTATATTACTATTACTATGACACATTATCACTATTATACGTAAATTACAACGCACAATATGTTTTATAGTTTTCACGCGGTCAATGTTAAAAATGGTTTAAAATGTATATAAGACTGCAGCATAATGATGTGCATTGGTAATATATATATAAAAAAAAATATATATATATATATATATAAATATGTATGTTTATAAACGCTGTTTGTAACCGAAAATTCGGTAGTCGCCGCGGTACCCATACAATAAAAAAAAAAAATTTTTAAAAAAAAAACCCCCCAAAAAAAGCACCTAGACTTCTTACGTAGGCAGCATGCGCAGAGAAATAACAGTTAAATTCCCATGTATAAAATTACTATTACTCGAACGCGGTAAAAAGTAGAGACATAAATGATTTTTTATTATCGGTCTCGAACGCAATAGGAAATAATTTCAATTAAACGCCGTCGTACTTGACGGATAATGCGCATTTTCCATGTGCATATATTATCACGTATACTTACTACCTATATATACAATATATATAATATATACCTGACAATAATGCACGGATGTTGAAAAACGAAAATGAATATTGTAATTTGATTTTTCGACAGAATATACCGTTAAAACCAGTGTTTTATAAACTACACTTGGTACACCTATTATACCTATATACACCTATATACCTATATAAAATACCTATAATTTTTATACGGTTAAATCGTTTTCTCCGTAATATTTTATTATTTTTATTATTTCGTTTCGCGTGTTTTTAGCCAGTGGTACACTTATCTGTCAACTGTGGGTGTGTTTTTTTTTTAAATGTAAAAAATAAAAAATAAAAAATAATACCTACTCCATATAGTGTTGGGGCCAATAATAATGATCGCTATAGTGTCATCCGCGCACGCGCTCGCGGAGGAGAGGTTTAAAATAATTTTACGAAATTACGAAACGTGTGTTAATAAATAATAAAAAAATAATTGTTTTTAACAATTTATTAATACGTATATATATATAAACGTTACGCCGTTTATAATTTTATCTTTTTTATTTTTATTTTTTTTTTTTTAAATATAAGTATCCATATTTTTTTTTTTTACTTTGAATTCGAAATTTCAAATTTGTAATACGATATATGCGTATTTCGAAAGAAACGCGTGGGAGACCGGGGCAAGTTGACCACCTTAAGGTTTCAACAACTGTCCCATACTATGACCAGTGGATAATAACACTTGAAATTTTACACGTAGGTATATTCTTTGGTATACTATGAATAATTGGTAAATTTTTATTTTCTTAATATTTGGTATTTTTTTCATTTATTCATAATCTAAGTAGATTAGCCAATTTCGTCAACTTGCCCGGGCTCTGGGGCAAGTTGACATAGTATATTTCCTTTAAGGAAAAAATAAAATTTTTACAATACAGTTATTAATAAATACTTTATTAAAAACAAAATTAAACATGCATTATATTAAAAAAAAAAAAAAAAATCTTTATGAAAAAAAAACCTAAATATCTAGGTACAAATTTGACCAGATAAAACAAAATTAAATATATATTATAAAAAAAACAACTTAACTTAATAGTAACTTTTATTAGTAATTTAAATCTTTTTTAAAAAAAAAAAACATTTAACCAATTAAAACAAAATTAAACATGCATTCTATTAAAAAAAAAAAAAAAAAAATTTATGAAAAAAAACCTTAATATTGATTAATATGATTCGTCAACTCGCCCCAATTTACATTTATTAGGAAATTTTAAATTATACAAGTATTATAATTAAATCAAACAGAATAAGTATACCATTATAATATTGCTAACAGCTACCACCAACTAAATTTACAACAATAAAAAGATTTACTCACGTTATATATTGTAGATATATATATAACCTTACCAAACACGGCTGTAAAATTTTAATTTTGAAAAGGTAAACAAAAAAGTGATAACACAGGTGCGATTGTTATCAGATACTTGTGATTAACAATAAAATTTATATCAATGTATTGATATGTTCTTAAATAGTTATAAAAATTAGATGTGATAGATGTCGTAGTAAATCGTTAAGATCAAATTCGTCAACTTGCCCCGGTCTCCCCTATATATGAGAGAATAATACGATATATGCGAATCATATAATGTCCCATAATATATTCTATACAGTGTCATATCATTTACATATTTATTTTGATCATATATACTACTTACGCGTCATTATATAATTGCAACTTTTTACCTTTTTTTCTGCTCGGGCCAAAGGCAAAGGCAAGGCTTTGCGCAAAACGCTTCACCGGGGAAATTTTTACCCAGCACGTGACCTACCCAAATTTTTTATCGCCCGTCCATTTATTTTTCGACCATACAATCGTATTAAACTAAACGTATACCTACCTAAATTTGTACCTAAATTACACACGGAATTCGTTCAGCGTGACAACAAATGCTTTTTTGTGCACGATTTCGTTATATATTATAACATAATATAGTAGTATATCATCGTATGTTATATAGGTAAACTTTCTATTAAAAGAATATAAAGAATATACCCATTCCATATCATCGTATTGCCAAAAAAAAAAAAAAAAAAAAAAAATTAAACGTTAATCCACCATATTTTTAACTTGGATTTTTTTTTTTTTTTTATAATTTTTTCATTCTTTATTTCCCCACTTATTTAAAATGTTTACATCGACATCAATTTGTCCGATCGTTCTATTTTAATAACGTTTTATGTCACACTCGTCGCGTTGTAAATTCAAATTCGGCGAAACAACGCATATTATATTATTATAATACGAACCGATATGTCATTTTTGGCAAGAATAATACACCATCTGGAATAAACTCAATTTACACAGAAAACGCACGCGTGCCTATTATTTTTGTTAATTAATTTAGACAACACGAGCATTTATATTTGAGAAAATATAAATTATTCACAGTGAATAATAATAATCATATATAGGTTGTACACATTGACATTAATATATATAGGTAACAAAAACATCAATAAAATGCAACGCGCGTTTTTTTTTTTTTTTCATATTTACACAATTATATAATATTATTGGCAGTGGCGTAATTTGGGAAAAAATATATAAACGGCCCCCCGCCCCCTCTAAATATATTTACCAATTATTATTATTATTATTACAGTAAAATAGTCGTCTTTATAAGCGTAAATAATGGAGTGAATATAAATAGGAATAAAAATATGTTTTTTTTTTTTTCTATAAAAATAATTTCCATCATAAAAATAAGACGATATTTACTATTTGTATGTTAGCATTAAAATGCTGAATTATAACGAAACAAAAAAAATATATCTAAATTGTTAATTAAACATTATGTTTCATTAAGTTTATAGAGAAAAAATTCCAATTTTGTTATTCAATTAATAAATTATTTAGAGAGTGTTGGTTAAAAACGTATTATATTCATAGGTATATAACATAATACCTACGTAGTACGCATTATGTTATATATAGAATGTTTTTATTCGTCCCATCATCGAGTAAATAGAAATACAAATTGAACATTTTCGAGAAAGAATACTTTTGAACTTGAAATTCTCATTTTGCATCCCAAAGTCGCATCTTGATCATTCCGAAAAACAACTTTCAAAAAGTAATTTATTTAATAACGAATAGATTTTATTACCGGAAACGTTCACGTCCCCGTTTTACACGATACTGAAAAGTGGTAATAAGTTTTGAAATTGTTATACCTACTCGTATATTATTTGTCAATACGTCAATGTATTAAAGCGTTTAATAAATATTTGGTGAATATTTCAAGTTTCTGTACATATATTATCACTATTCGTATTCAAATTGATTTTTTGTCACATTCAGTAGTTTTCCTTTACGCTTAAAAAATTACTGTTTTCGGTACTGAAATGCTAATTCGACTGGGCTATACATACCTACTGGGAAAATTACCTCTTTAAAGTACCAATACCTATATAGAATATATTGTAATGAATTTTCGTTCAGTAAGCCTATAGCTTTACCGAAAAACTTATGCCCAAAATATATAAATATATTGATAGTATAAGTATATATTTTGATATTTGGTACATAAAAACATTACATCATTATAAAACCAAAATCAAAATTTCTCGCTACGCACAGAATCGTTTTTTTAAATTTTTTATATTTTATTTATTTATCATATTAAAATTAAGGTTGACTATGAATAATTATAGTTAGAAATATAAAAATATTAACTAAATTTGAACTCATCACAGAGGGGGTAGTTGCCCCTTATTACCCTCCCCCCCCCTAACAGTTTACGACAATAATTATTGGTTTCAAATATACGTACACACATTATGTATGTATTAGGTATTTAGGTATTTGTTGTCTGTACCAAATATGTACCTATGAAATTATAATTTAGACTGATAATAACCAGTGATGTAGCAGTAAATTTTTTTAGTGGGTATACGTTAAAGCTTCAGAGATTTTACCCTATCCAGTGGCGTATATTTTTCTATTTTTTTTGGGGGGGGGGATGGGTGTGGTCTCATAATATTTCAAGCCTCTTATTTTTTTAGAATTAAAACATATCAATAAAAGTTAATATTATGGTATAGTTGAAGCACTCCTCCCTCCCCCCCCCCCCCGAACGTTTATTATAATTGTGATAGCAACAGGACTTAAAAACGTTATATTTATAACGTTATAACAATCAAAATCAATAATGAAAAACGTTATCACACAAAATTAAAATAAGAAGGTTTTTAAGCCTTGGCCAGAACGACAAACAAGTTTTGATAATAGATAAAGGATAAGGAGAATAGGAATATAGGTATTTCTATCAAAAAAATATGAATTTATTAAATTAATAAATAATTTAATAATAATATAAAAATAAAATTTAATAATTAATAAAAACTAATAGTTAATACCTAGAGATACCATACAAGTAATATTGACTCAGAAAATAAGTGGCTTACCTTAAAATAATTACCCAGTTTTCCCACGAACACGTCATAATTTTATATTGCATTATTTGTAATATTGTTTTTAATATAATTTATAAATAAATTGATCAATGAACCGTATTCTTACTAGAGTTTATTTATAATTAATGTAAATGTAAATTTACCTATTATCAAAGTCTTAGAGGAAAACAAACTGTGCTCTAACGTAGAGATTTTTTTAATATTCGTATTTTTAAACAAGTTATGAGTAGTTAAATAACTTATTATTATAATTTTTTTTTTTTTTTAATTAATATAACTAGTTTTAAAAATGAAATTTAAAAAAAAAACTCCACGCTAAAGCATATAGTTTATAGTTCTCCCCTAAAAATTTGATAGTAGGTAAATTGACTCTAATATTAATCATAAATAAATTGTAGTAAGAATTCAGTATGTAGATTTGCCATGTTAGTCAGAGACAACAAACGTGTGAGTAGCGTCCTCTTGAGAAAGGTAGTGGGTATATTTTTTTAAATATTTTATATCGAAAGTAATGATTATTATGGTATACATACATGTTTTATATTATATACTTAAATACTCAATTAGTCATTATGATGTAGGGAGTATTGCATAAAAATATAAGTGTACGTGCGTATACCTAATGTTAATTTGTATAAATTAAAAATTTCGCTAAGTGTACGGTGTAGATACACTGCACACGGTCTACAAG
Organism: Pemphigus obesinymphae; assembly: GCA_025469235.1. Lineage (NCBI taxonomy): Eukaryota > Metazoa > Arthropoda > Insecta > Hemiptera > Aphididae > Pemphigus > Pemphigus obesinymphae. The sequence goes on from JAIPRL010000521.1 coordinate 121,477, forward strand.
CATTTAAAATTTTCGAAAATTCATAGGTACCTACATAACGATTATATTGAAAGTCAAATTATTTTGAATTGATCCTCCCGGATACATGCGATTCACCATATTTTAGCGTGTAATCAAATATATGTTGTTATTTATGTTTGTGAAATATTTAGGTACAACGATATGTTTTTTAATTTGTGAAATTCATCGCCACTCGGTACCATTTCCAAAGTGAATAGAGCAAACAATAATTTACAATAATCATACAATTATTCATGGAGATACCGGAGCTATCTATAAGTACTACTGAGTCTAAACTAAAAAACTAAGTTTACCAAAGAACATAATACCTCTTCTGCGATTGTCCAGTTATAAATTCTTAATTTCCATAAGCATATTATCACTTATCAGTTTTCAGTTAATAAAGAAAAAAAAATTAAAAAAAAAAAAACGAAATATTTTTAAATGATTGGGTATACTGTGCATTTGTCAATTGACAGTAAATAAAAATTGGCCGAACGATAAGATCTAAAAGTATATCTCCACTACATCTCTGCTAATAACTAATTTCGTTTTATGATTATTCGTTTCAAACGAAGTAATTTATTTTATTCCTTTTTAATTACATATACGTTAGAAGTTGAAATGATAACGGACTCATAGACGGTTCAACGGGTGCAGTCTCTGCTGCAGCCTGTGATGCACCTGACATTTCAGCCGCCATGACCGACAATAATTTAGTCCGTGGAAGTTCAATTTCCGACCTTATAATAATATAGACGAAAAAAATTAAAAATGTAATGAAGCACTCTTGTACGTGTGGACGGTAGAATAGCGGTTTTTGCAGTATTCGTGGTTTAAACCGTGCGGTTGCCAGTAGATTATATTTGATAAGGTAAAATGTCTAATTTGCAGATACGACAATTTAAGAAATTTAATAAATACAATTTTTTTAAATTAAAATCGTGTTCATTGTTCATAGATAATTTACAATTTAGAGAAATGTGGTATAGGAGAAAATCAGGAATTTATTGTGGGTAAGAGGTAAAAAAAAATTGAAGCAAACAGGTTAATAGTGATAACAAAATAGGGTGATCCTCTCACCATTCCTCTATCTGAAATCCCTATATTTATGCTGTGCCCAAGGACTTTATGTATTATATATAGTCAACGTTTACGAAGATCTGTAAGAAATTAATAACCAGTATACAGGGATAAATTCATGTATAAAAATCCGTAAAATCGTAAAAACATAAAAATCGTTGTCATTACCTAACAATTTTATTAATATAATAACTATCAAAAAAAAAAAAAATTATTTCGAAATACATATTTACTTACGTTTGCCGTTTTTTTAGGCTCAATGTTTCACAATCGTTTAAACAGTTCTTATATAAACGACCATTGTAATCGACTAGGTACGGGGATGGACTGCGCCAAAAGGCAAGAGTGCGCAGGGACGGTGAAAAATTTTGGAAAAATTTTGTTTTTTTTTTTTGCTTATCAACCATTTTTAAATCCGAGTACTTAGTAACTGATGTTTTTGGTAAATTCTGAATACGTTTTTGACTGTATATAATTTCTTATTATGATTATTTTTTTTTTAGCTAGGCTTCTGAAAAGCGCGAGGTTCTGGACATACGTCCCGCTTGTCCTATCCTTCTGCCGTCAGTGGGCTAGTGATCACTTCCTCTCTCTGGACCGTTAAGATTTAGGTAAAATACAAGTATTTTAGGGTGATTTTTGTTTTTTTTATTAAATTTCTTGAACCGATGAAGGCCTGGGGCCGATTCGTATATCAGCTGCGCCCGCACCCTTGAATAAGCGTAGAAAATAATAACTATAAAAAACAAATTATTTCTTTATTCATTTATCAAAAAATAGTAAACCTACAGTAGTAATATATTGTGCGATTAATTATAAATACTAATATCGTTAACTTGACCGCAAATTTATAAATCTTTGAAAGTTTATTTGGTTTTATTGGCAATGAAATTTCGATTAGGTACTATATTTTATCAGGCACAGGAAAATTTACGAATGAATAAAAGCAATTATAACGTTATACCTATATGGTTGAAATGCAATTTTACATTGTTTGTACAAGTACACGAAAAAAATTACCTATCGTAAATGGCACGCAATTCTGTTATCAATATTTAAAAATATAGGTGGTACGTTATTTACCGTTTTAAATATGTATAAGTCCAAAAAAACAAACACATCACTGTAAAACCAATTATTGCTACTTGGTGAAAATATAATATTAACGACTATATAATACAATATTATTAGGTAGGTACATAGATAGTATATAGGTAGCAAAATAATTGCAATAGGAAAATAACGACCGTTTATTTTGCAATTATTGTCTATCAACCAGTTTATTTACCTATTTATTTATGGTTTATTGGACTGAAAATAAATATATATATTATTATTATTATTATTATTTTGCATATTTTCATATCAGTATTAATATTACAGAAGTGTGATGTAAAATTGCCTTATGTCATGTAAGTCTAAATATATTATTTTTTTTAAACCTTTCTATATATATATATATATACGTATATATATATGCTATATATATACGTATATATATGCTATATAATTTTATTAATGTTAAACGGTAGAAAAATTTTCAGAATATTATGTCGTTAACACTACTCGCAGTGCCAAGAGTTTTTAATTCTTTTTACGCGGCGTGTGACATAATTTGGACATGACTTTCGTATTCCTACGCAATCAATTTTTTGAATAGGATAAAAAAAAAAAAATCGAAAAACTTCAAGAATAATATTGTGTATACATATTACATATAGGCACACACGACACGGATACGAATTCGACATAGCAAACTTTAGACTTTTTTCAATGAGCTTTTTTCAAACCCGTATAATTACGATCGATTCGATATAGAGTAAAGAAGACGTCAACTCAAAAATGCTGTAAGTAAATATATATATATATATATATATATAAAGGTACGAGATTTTTGCAAATTAATTTATTTTCACGCGCATAATTCTATCGTTTACCTACAAACGAATAATATATTACAATGTATATTCTACAATATTATGATAAGCGCTACGATGAAAGCGAATCAGTGGTTAGTGGGGGAGAGCTGGTACTGCAGGTAACTGATAAGTATAATATAACCAGAGGGGGGGGGGAGGGAAAATTTGCACCTCTAAAGTTGCTTCAGTCGGTCAAATCGATTGTTGTCGTCATTCGAATAAATCGTTTAGAGGATTGGCCCAGTTCTGGAAATCAGTCGGAAAACGGCTAAATAAGTGGATGACTTTTTTTTCTCGCTTATTTACATTTTGCCGGAAGAGTAGGAAAACTAATTTAATTAGTTTTTCAGTCGGCCAAATCGTTAAATGCGTGTCTTTTTTTTTTTTTTTTTTGCCGCTTATCACGAAAAAATCATCAATACAGTCGGCCAAATTACGCACACGCCGTCCTTCTAAAAAAATTATTTCACTATACGCCCCTGAATAGGTATATCTATATAAAACAGTAAACGTCTTATTCGAGTATACGACGATTTTCCAATTTTTTTCGGGTTTTTTTCTCGTCATTTTCATGGCCAAATACGCGAATACAATACGGTTAAGATCACGCTATGTATACGTTTTAACGGCATTAAAACACGTTCTGGCTTTCTAAGTACAAACTTTTCTCCTAGTTATCGCGGTCAATAATTTCAAAACATCAAAAATCAAAGCAGAATATGATAGATAAACGTACAGAGTTTTTTTTTTTATTTGACATTTTTAAAATGTTAAATGTTTAAATATACCTATCGAACAAAAACACCGACGCACAGGGGCTTAGCCAGGGGCGCCCGCAGAAAATGTGCACATTGGGCGCAAAATATATTTCAACCTCAACCCTCTCCACTAAAATATATTTGATACTATAAAACTTGTTAGTTTAACTTTGGACACGATGGTTTTTTTTTTTTTTTTTTTATTAAAATTCAAAGTAAAATTATTAACTTTTTAACTTTACGCAAAATATTTGGTTTTAAACAATAACAACATTTGAAAAAACAATGTTCAACATTAACATTTTTCGCTCAAGGATTTCGGAGATGAATATTTTGTGTTAATTAATTTGATTGATCTTAGTGGTTTAGACCTAAAGGCTAATTATAAATTTTATATTCATTTCTAAAACTGTGAATTTATTGACGAATAAATAGCGAATTCAAGTGTTCATTCTATAGACCTATATATAGACTATAAAGACTTAATTTTTAAACAATTTGGTTTTTTTTTAAATACGAGTTTTTCCACATATTACATCTAACTACTTAGACGTTGTCATTGTTGTGACACTGTGTTATTTTGATTTCAATGAATATTCATAATATATATATATATATATAGATGGGTTTACCTATATTATTTTGCAGATTTCGTAATATCTTATGGTAAACATTTTAAATTACCTATTATCAATTAACGAAATAATAGATATAATAATCATATTTTTGATAACTGATTCTGGGTTTACGAATTCTCGGCGGACGTATATTGGTACCCGCCGCACCCCCTCAAACGGGCATCCGTGCAGGTCTTAGTTTAAGTTCTTGTAATTTCTGTACTGTAGTATCGTTTCTCTTTTACGATAATTATAGACGAAATGTAATAGTTTTCGAACAAATATCGTGTTTAACCAACAATAAATCGCGGTACAGATATAAATATATATATATTTTTTTAGATTACTTTTAAAATATATTTTAACGTTTTTTTTTTATATTTTTAAATTTTCGTTTTATTTCAAACATCTTAAAAATTGCCTGTATGTATACATAACCCCTTCAAAACGGATGGTATAGCGTCCTCTCAACGTTTGTGTCGCTGCAAGCGGACACGCGCAATTGCAATTTGCTACGGATTTATATATGTTAGTTTCGGGTTGCCATATGTCCACCGGTTTAGCCGGGACACTACTGGTTTTGAGCACTGTGTCCCGGTGCCCTGAAAAAACCCTTCGACACAGCCAATCATATCCCGGAATCCGACTTTAATATTTAACATTTTTCCATTTTTATTAGAGAAAAACATTTTTGAAAATTGACAGGATCACATGGTATCTGTTTTCACATAGGCACGGGCATTCGTACACGTTCACTAAAAAATCTGTAGTTATTATTTGGAATTATAGGAAAAAAAGTTTTAACAACTTTTATAAATTAAATGTGTAATGTTCATATAGGTATCGACAAAAAAAAAAAAAAAATTTTCAAACAGTACTTATCTTTTATACATCTTAATGAACTTCATATAACAGCAATACAGATATGGACGGTGAATTTTCTTTTGCTTAGCCTGATTCGAGTACAGCAGTAGGACACTATATACGTGTTCTCATTGTTGAATATTGTGTAGGTACTATAATAGAATGGGCAATTTGGAAGTTACGGATGATATTTTACATATTTACAGTATAGTCAATAAAGGCCCAATTAATAATAAAAGAATTATATTCGAACTAAGTATTAACAACTACTAATTATATTACATTTTTGGGACAATGTTTTTAAAAATAAAATGAAATATTCGATCGTAAAATAGAATCACGTATCCGATTGGATTAAGTTATCAGATCACATTATATTATATAGTTATATAACTATATAGAGTAAATCAAGAAAAATTAGTGCTTAAAACTATAGTATAATTTTTTTTTCGTCCAGGTTTTTTCAAAATAAAATATAGTAACCCCATATTAACTAGACGTTGTAGACGAGGATATTTTGATATTTTATTTTATATATGAAATTACGAGACGAGCCCAGAGTATATGAGAACAGTAAGTAATTTGTTAATGATTTAAAAATTAAAACGGAATCCAATTTTCTGAAAGTCACTGAAAACTGACTTTTAAGTAAAAGAAGAGTCAGTGTTAGCAGTGCACATTAGCTGGATATTTAGAGAGTTATTAAGGACGTTTTTTTGGAGAGAGGACCGATAAATCGCGAGTGAAGCAGGATGGAATTTGATTATAAGATAATTTGTGATACTGACCAGGAAAATCCGTTTTATTTGTGACGAAATTTGAGAGGAAAGATAGATTATAATACGCATGTCTGTGGTCGGAGAGACTATGGAGATTAAGGAGATCTTGGACACTGGAGAATAGTCACGGGGAGCTTGATGGATGTTGATATTGTTTTACAGTAAGCGAACGTAAAAAGCGTCTCTGGACCCTTTCAAGCACGGCCCACGCAGAGACACGCAGGGAGATCCCAGGGAACGCATCCTTATTCAAGAATAGGGCCCAAGAGTGTGACTGGAGGGGGAGGCGTTACTGGAAATCTCGGGAGGTTCCAAAAATGAAATCGAAAAGCTGGAAAGCCTGACAACATATTAATTGGATGTGCTCGACGGGTGAAGGTAAAACCAACTATCGAGGTCGTGAATCGAGTTTTCGGTGGGTTCGATGTACGTATATGCGTTATTATAGTTTAATAGGGAAGAATTGCGTGAGCGAATAAAAGTGAACACCCCGCATTTAGGGATGTTCGTGGAGAGACCGAGAGACTCGCCACCTGCAGAAACCAATTGGAGAAAGTCGTCTTGCAGGAGGCGACAGTTGGAGGTAGAATTAATATGCATATATAATTTCACGATATTGACAGGTTGTAGGCGAGAATTTTTACGACCCTCACTTGGGAATGGTGTGTGCACGTAGGTGGTCATGCGTAGGACATCTGAAGACTCTGAAGGTGCTCCGTAAAGTACGACGGGTTTGATATATACTCTGAACACTGATAGTCTAGCAGTCGTCGAACCTCACGCTCTTTGAATAGTGGTAGTAGTTGTATCATGTAACGAAAAATAAATTCAGGTTGTGGTCCAAGGCGACATGCAGGTATTCGGCACGAGCTAACCAGTCGATGGACTATGGTTATACCCATGCGAAGCTGGTTTCGGTCGGAGTAGTTTCTGCAACTGTTTTTCGCACGTTAAAATACCATGTTCTGATTGGTTGAACCGTGTGGTTTACCATATTATGGTATACCAAATGGTAAGCCATATTTTTTTCTCGTGCTATCAGTGTTACCAAATGTTACCGCATTGTTGAATATATATGTATATATATAGGTACTCAACTTTTTGGCCGAGCGGTTATAGTGATTTTGATAATATATTATCGCTATAGCCATATGGCCAATCTGTAAAATTACATCGCTTATGGGTAAGAGAGTCATGGAAAACGGAAATCATTGTTCAAGATTTTTCGACCCGTCTTACATTCCCGATTTCGATTATTCCCGAATTATGATTAGCAATCAAACAATGTTAAAAGTGTACATGCACTTTATAATCAAAATGAACGGACCCACTATTCGGGAACATACAAACAATAGGTAATATCATCTAATTACATCAATTGTATTGTATTTTCGTTTTTTCTTGTTGTGCCATTGTGGTGAAAAACAAATAGTAATAAGTAGTGATTAATATTTTGTGGGAGACTTAAGTGTCCACTTCGTCTATCCGCCCCTGGGGTCCGGCCACTGCTGAGTATAGTGTTTGGATCCTTATTGCTGGCAACGCGTCATCGGCAAACAAGATAAGTCGTTTGCGATTATCGTGCGAAAAGTGTGGTTTCGCGAGGAATGACTTTGTGATGTTTACCGCCCGGGCACAGTAACGTAAGTACCTACGTAATATTTGTACGGAGAAGGCCGTACTCGGGCCCAAACGCTTTTTCAAGAGTATATATAAGACCCTCGGCGGTTTTTCGCTCTCTCTCCCGGATTCGAGTTCTACTATAGTTACCCGAGCCGTCTGTTATAACTGTATAAGAACTGTAGGATTTCTATGCGTTTGCGTGTGTTTTTCCTGAAGTCCAAATTGATTGGTGGTCAGATACGTTCACGATTTAGCTTATTCTCGATTAAACAGAACAATTTTTTTCCCCCATATTTTTGCATATTTTGAACATAATGCCTATAATTGCATATAATTGCATATATACATACATTTTTTCGAGAATCTTGTTAATTTTAAATGGTATTAATTTAATGAACGTCTATAATTATTGAGTCATTTGTCTGATTGCCGTAAATATACTCTACCTATATTTAATCGTCGGACGACCGATAGGATTACCAACACATTATTTAACGACGTAGGTAAGTATATTGTGACTCGTGAGACAGTACAGAAGTATTTCATTTCATTAGTATGACGAGTGTGTCGCGTAATGGTTAAGGATTTACCCCTACCACATCAACCAATTATAACCAGATGAGAAACGTGGTTAAATGCAGTAGAATACTATACTACTGAAATAATTTCGATTCAATAAAATCGGTAATAAATGTGATATTTAGCCGAATCGATTGAAAATTCAAAAGAATTATTGTTTGAAGACAAACATTTAAAAAATCGATTTTAAATGTGAAACATAAACTGTATAAAAGTAACGGGAGAGTAACAGGATCGGTAAAAACTAAAATGGACTTGGCGCTATAAAGAATAACGAGGGATTCCGAACACTTTCAAAAACTTGTAGCATTATAAACGGTGAATATGACGCGGAATAGAAATATATATATATATATATTAATGTCACTTTGAACCCGGGACAAATATCGCGGCATTTAAATACGGTCCAGTAAACATCGTGTGATGTGGAAAGAAGTTTCGGCCAATATAAAATATGTATTCAGTGGACGATCCAATGGCCGGTCGTTCACATTTGAAAATTTTCGTAAACAACATATAAATAATAACAATAACTATTAATAATATAAACTAATATTTATGTAATAATTTGAATAATAAAAAAATTGTTTTTGCATATTTTGGTAAATAAAATGCATATTTTGACAATTTTTTTATTGCGTAGAAATCCTAGGCCCTTAACCTATAAGCGATTACCGCAAGTCGGGTCGTTGTCGAGACGTGAGGGCCGCGACGCGGTTAACGTGCAGTTTTAGTCGCGACGTAGTAGACGATCAGCTTCTCTCTAGCTGCATACGGTATAAATATATAGTAGTATATTTAGTGCCATTGATTATATTAATGGTTTTTGATTATAATTAATTAATTAATTTAATAAATTTAATTTAAATTAATTGATTATAATTAATTTAATTAATTATATTATATTATATAATAATTATATGTCCTTATATAATCAATGATAGTACCTTTGCAACCATTGTCGTCGGTCACAACCTTTCGCGGACCAGCTATAGTTTATACTTTTGATTTTACAAACGTATACGCACACATGACACGGCACGTGTCTACCGTAGATACAATAATGTGTGTCAGTGGCGTAGCCAAGATTTAAACAAGGAGGGGGGGGCCCAATAAATACCATAATTAAAATAACATTTTTGTTTTTTTATTAGGTATATTTAAAAAAGTCATATATTAGCATTGATAAAATATTTACTAATTATTACTAGAATGCTTAATGCTTATAGGTAACATACAGGTATAATAATAATCAATAACCAATAAATTATAGTGAATAAATAATATATAGGTACGTAATAAATGTAACGTTGATATTTAAATAAAAAACTGAAAAATAAACTTATATTAACTAGGCAAAATATATTTTATTTACCGTGTCCGATCTAACATTTGCATCCTTCTGGGAGATTTTTTGGAAAATTCCAACAAAATATCTTTCTCTATGTTGTTATCGTTTAACTCGCGACCAAATAAACTGCAGGTATGACAGCAACTTACATGTTTTGGTTCAAATCGCGCAATCATGGTGGACGCTTTTCTCCGCTTATCATCATCTCGGTATCTATACGATTATCATGATTTTCGTTATCTTATTTTATTGCCGCCTGTTTTGTTTTTTCGAAAACAAATTTACTCATAAGCATATTTTATAATTTGTTAATTCGAATAAATATGCCACTCTGTGTATTTAGTGGTCGTTTAAGTGGAAATAGACGTAAAGGTATTGTAAATAATTCCAAAATACATTTACATAAATTTCCTAAAGATGTAAAGTTGCGTGAGAAATGCTCGAACAAAATTGAAAAAGGTTCAAACACTTCAAACATACAAACCGCGAATTTTGAATCCGTACCTACGTTATAATAAAAATTACGATATTAATTTCACTATATAACTATGTTATAGTTACCTAGGTAATTAAAAATGATAATTAATGTACCTACTGTAAAAATATAGATTTAAGAATTTAAACTTTATACTTACCCTTAATTACACAAATAAAAGATTATCGAAGAAAATTGACATAATAATACTGAACAAATAACGAAAACAATGCAATTATCACACATACTATCTTAAATCATGCACCGGTCTACCGAGAAAAGAACATTGATAATATTTGGAGAAAAGCAATATGGCGGTACTTATGCGTATCACAAAGTTGCCAGCATACCTGTTTATTTTGTCATGGTTTAACTCGTCTTTTATTTACGTATGTTAGCTAACGCCAAGCTTAACTCTTATGCTACTTTATAGATTTATACTCATACATAGATGATATTAATTCGACAATTTATACACATTTAATAGTTCAATAAATTAGAACTTGAATATTAGAATTCGATTTAAATATTAGAACGGCTATCTATGACTGTATAATACGTATACATCACGGCTATAGATACTATGGTTGCGCGACGAGAGATGATTTCCTGACCAGAAAATGTTCTTATCAAAAAATTACAAAAACCTTTTCAACTGCAGAGACATATCTAGCAGTTAGCTATATATATAAACTTCTACAATAGTAAGCATTGATTATACGAGTATTATTAACATGTTGAAATGTTAGTATAATAACAATGTGTAATCTGTGGTAAGAAGTTAACAATACAAAATATTAAATAATTTCTAATGAAAAACACAATTTTCAAATTCTTCAAGTATATATATTTTGGTAAATACATATATTATCTTAACCTATGTAACTTATAATATACATATTGTGTAGGTATACCTAAATAATAATTTGAACTTTTAATATGGAAGATACAGCTCCTTGACAGCATTTGATTTTATCAAGAGCATACAAATATAAATTTATATCTTCAATATTTTCAATTTTAATATCTGCTAGTCCAATATCTAACGGTGTTACTTCTTTATTATTAATATGTAAAATTATTTTAGAATCTGTTA
>JAIPRL010000522.1:0-29502 GCA_025469235.1 Pemphigus obesinymphae
TATAATTGTTTTTGAATTTTTTATAATGTAAGTTTAACTTTATATTATTCGGATGTTTTTTGCATTTCATTGAAAGAGATTGTTTATGTCGGGCAGAAATTAGTAATCCATTAGTCATCCAATCTTTAAGTCGTGTATTTTTAGCATTCATTACTACAGTAGTTGTCGATTTATTAATTGCATTTTGAATTATGTTATCAAAGACATTATAGCATTTATTAACATCATTGAATTCATTATACACTTCACTCCATTTTTCATTATCTAAAGTAGATACAAGTTTATTATAATCAATCAAACTAAAAATTTTTTGTTTATTTTCTAATTTGGCATTATTAGGTATTGAAACACATATTGTACAGTGATCTATTATATCAGTTAATATCACACCAGCATTTATTTTACTCATTAGATTTTCGTTACCATTAATAAATATGTGATCTAAGCACGAATGATTAAAACCTATGGGTAATCTAGTGAAAACGTTTATTAAGGATATGAATCCATATTCGGACAATAGATTTAAATATTTATTATTATTTTCTTGTACACCAACAATATTAATATTCATATCTCCCGTAATAACAGTTAACGCATTGTTATTTTTGGTTTCATTAATGAGCCCTCTAATTGTTTCGATAAAGATATCATTATCTGTTTTGGGCGACCTATAGACACATAATAAATTAATTGGAACATCTGTATTAGAAATGTATAGTTTAACTATATTTACGTCGACGAAATTATATTCAACAAATTCTACATTTAAGTAATGTTTGACAAAAACCATAATACCATCATTTTGGTTTCTTTTTATGGTTGAAAAAAAAGGCTATAGCCATCTATTAAATAATTATACGACAAAACATTATGCCAGGTTTCTGTAAGTATAATTACATCAATATCCTTAAAATTCACATCATTTTCTAAAAGCAAAAGCAACTCATCAAAATTTGCATTAACGCTCCTTATGTTACAACATATTATATTAAGGTAGTTGCTATTCACATTATTATTCAAACATACATATTCATTAAATGATTCGTAATAATTGGTTCTATAATTCAAGTAACCTTTACAAAAATATTCCATTAAAAAAAAATAAAATTTACAATACAATTAAAATCATTATATTTATAGATTATATGCAACAAATTAAAAACAATTTATGTTAATTTTGTTAGAGACAACTCATTATCTACTAAAAAAGCTTTAGAGTTATCATTTTTTTTTTATAAATAGCTTAGTATCTTTGAACCAAACATATCTGTAGCCAGAATCATGGGCATAAGCTTTAGTTTTAAAAAATAAGTTTCTGTTATATTGAGTTAAATTATCATTATTTTTCCAATCAGAATCAACACTACTACCTGTTATCTTAGTTTTCCTGGAGAGGTCAATCATAGCTCTCTTGCTTTGTATCATAGTTAACTCTGCGATGATTTTGTTTGGCTTTGAATTGAGTTTTGATTGAACACGAAACGCATTAACAACACCGATTTCCAAATTTAGAGATATAGCGATTTTTTTAACTGTTTTCTTGCAATCTTCATTAGTAATTTCCGGAACTCCAATAATTTCCACAAACTTTTCAAGAGCTTTTTGTTCTAAGTTATTCATTCTTTTTTGTAATAAATTAAGATCATTTCGCAGATTATTATTTTGTTCTTTTAATATTCTATTTTCTTCCCTCATATCCTTTATTGATTCCACTAGTTCTTGAATTTGATTACCAAATATATCAAATTTATCACTCATAAAATTGACTGAGTTAATGAGATTTCTGAAAGTTTCATTTGTTAACATATGATCCTCATTACTATCCACAGGAATAATGTTAGGCATTTTTGAATTAGAATCATTACCGGCATATTTACATTTTGAACAGCTCCATTTTAGTTTTGCATTTTTTGACATTTTTCTAAATACCGATTCCCTTGACGCAGCACAGCCAAAATGGAAAAAACCATTACAAATTGAGCATTTTAGTTCATCATCTTCGTAAATATCATCATTACATATATTACATACCATTTTAATGCAATTTCAGTATAAATGTAATTAGTTAAATGTTATTGAAAAGATAAGACATGCACAATAGTAAACACGTCCACACCGCACGATTGTATAGAACGAACTGAAAAAAAAACAAACTGTTTATTTTGTTATTTTTATGTATCACATTAAGCCCATTAAATACATTCATTACATACTAATCGATAATACATTTTGGATGTAGAAATAATACAAAATGTGTATGGTAAATTTTTTAATAGTCAATATGATCAAGATAGTACTTTTAAGAGTCATTTTCTAATTATTCAATTTTTTAAATAAATACAAAAGGAAAAACTAAAGCAGAAAAAAATTTAAAATTATATTTTCACAGAGCATATATTTTACTCTTACGATATATTTATATAATTATACGATACAAATTTTTCAAAAATATATTATTAATTTCTTTATCAAAGTAAATTGATTTTAAATTCAACATAATTTCTACTAATATCTTACCACACAAGCAAACTGGTTTCAGACACGTATATTAGGGGAGCGATAAGGGATCCCCCAAACGTCCATATGATTTTATATCAAATTACATAATTAATTAATTGTATTATTTAATTATATAATAATATCTTATTACTATGATGCTATAACAACCGCTATTAATTATTATAATTTCGTAGACTTACTAAAGAAATTTTGGTGATTATGTGATATCTTAATAAAAATGTGATATATTTTATACAATAAAACTAGTATAAATTGGTCCTTAACCATGTATTCAACGTTATCTATTGGTGAATTTTATTGGTACGATATTTCCAATCAACTGTTAAGCTAAATGTTTATACCTCTTATAATATTATATATAATACTGTGTTAAGACTACTTTAAATTACAGCTTGTTATCCGATAAGTGTAGCTTCAGCTGTAAGATCTTTCTCAACATTGAGAAGGTATTGATTTATGTTAAGAATAAGAATTATTATTTTTGAAATGACTATTTTTAAATATACTGACAAATTTTGCATGATAATGCGTTTACAAGAAATTTACTAACATCACGTTTTTGCAGTTATTTTATTGACTTTATTGCACTAATTATTTCACTTAGTATCTTTCCTGGTATGCTTTTTAATTATTATTTTTTACTTTGCTATATATAAAATCTCGGTTGAGGTCTAAAAATGGGCAAACCCAACTAATAGAACCTAATAGATTAATAGACTGAATAAAATGCTGAAATACTTCCTTCAAACAGTAAATAAGCAAATATAAAGTCACCGCCTTTTTTCAGATTTCGCCGATTACATGCGAATAATTTCTAGTTTCGTCCATTAAAAATGTTGAAATATTCCCTTAAACCCGTAAATAAGCAATTCTTTGGTATCACGGCAGCTTGGTAAATGGCTGCAGCGCTCGCACCTTATTTGTTATCATCAAAATTGAATCAAAATATTAACAGTATAAATTATGTAATCAATAACCAAATTAGATATCATAGTTACAAGTTATAATATTGTTTTGAACCACTGATTCATACTTTTACTTCTTAAGCACTTTCGATCTGCTGTCACACGGTTGCATGTATGCATGGGAATGTGCGACGACAGTTGAGTCTCGATCCGTCTAATTGACAGCACGTAACTATTTTCCATAATGTAGTATTTAATTAAATATTATCTTTAGTATTTGGTTGTTAGTGCTACTTATTTTTACTCGATTCAATAAACTAATTATTCATAATAACGAACGAATTAACTATCCATTACTCTGACAAACCCTACCAACATTTTCCAACCGTCTGACGGCCTTCAACAACAGACTTGACCGTCCTAACCAAAAGGTCATAACAACTGGTGGCAGCGATGTCGCGGTTTTAGTTCAGTAGTAATACAGAAAATTTTAAGTGAAATTAGTTTCAAACGAGGTAATATTGTTATAAAATTGTGTATTAAAATATTACCACATCATAGGGTATTGTTCGGTTTGCTACTATATGAGACGCCCAAGAAATTCACCCTTCAGAAAATTCAACGGCGAACGGCGCGTTGTCAACATAGCTAGCGATAGCTAAACATCGATATACAATATCGATACTAGTAATCGAAGGCGATTGTTATTCATCTAGGTTACCGTTTACTGGAACGGTCAGAGGCTGCTCAAATCGGCAGCATATAGCCTTGAAGGTCACAGTTAGCATAACAGCTTGAGTGTGCCGCCACTGAATGTATATAATACACATTGAGTCGCGCCGCACCCGTTGTTCATATACGTAATATGTATACGTTATATACTAAAACTCAATAATTTATTATTGGTCTCCGTGCCAAGAGTTTTGGAGTGTAGAACGTCTGAAGTAACTTTAAAATATCGTTAGAATGACGTCGTGAATCAAGTGATTACGTGGTGTTCTTTTGACTTTTGGTAGATAAAGAACTGGATTCAAGGATCAATCACGTATACTAATAGAGTACGACCTACCTAACGATGCATTCGTCCAGTACACTATGACTGTAAGTGACATTTTTGAACATTTAAATCTGCAGTTGAATATAGAAATTCCTAATATTATCTACCTATCTACCTATATTTTGTATATATTTTATATGTACTACTGATTTATTATTCAATACGTTGCTAAGAATTTGTAGATTGCAAAAGACGATAATAATTGATAACATAGTTCAGACCACAATATACTCTATGTTAATAATGAAATATTATCCCTGGCGCCAAATTCAATGAATCAATGAAAATGGCGTATTGACATACCTATAAACTTTGTTAATACGCATCCCGGCATGATAGTATTGACACAGGACACATGACTTTGTTCTAGACAAACCTGTTCACCTGTTCGGTCGCTGTTTGTTGCATGGCACTAAATATGCCACGAGAAAATTGTACGATGTCATAATTAGACCACGCATTGCCACGATTTGCCGGAGGAGGGGAGAAATCCACGCTTTAAGACCAGCTTTAACATTTGAAATGACAATAATTTAGAATAGTCAGTATTAAATAATTAACATTACTTTTTGACTTTTGACTTTGCTCCTCTTTAGGGTTAATGGTTCTGCAAACGCCCTTGATTTAAGACATCTTTATATTTACATTTTTTATCGTACAAACTTAATTTTAATATAAATTAAGTATAATTTTTTGTAAAAATATTAATTAGCAAAAGAGTTGGTTAAAAAATTTAATTTAAAAAAATAAAAATGGATACCGAATATACAATATTTAACAATGTTGTAGCGTAAAACACAGGTTAAATTAAATACAAAATGTGGTCTTTTATTAATTTACTAATAGGTGTTATTATTCTGAAACCATTTAAAAATATATTTTATGCTTGTTTCGCGTGTAGTAATTACCAATTAATTTGTAATTACTTTTGAAGTATATTTAAACACGTTTTAATAATTGTTAAATTTTTATTTTTCCTAAAATTTGTTAAAAATTTTCTATGCAACCCTTTAAAAGTTAGATGCACTAATATTATTATTAATAGATAATTAAACTATACCTAGTTTTTAATTTGTACTATCTCAATGGTTACCTCATGTCTCTCGTAGAACATGAATAATTGAGGTTGCGTCAGGTTCCTAACCAGCGTAAAACTAATCAAAAAAAAGTACGAGAAATCCTAAAAGGACTATAGAATAGTTTTCCCATCTCGGATGTTCGCGGAGAAAACAAAATTACGTACTCAGGTGTAGGCATAGTCTAAGGGATGAGGTGACTAGTATCAGCCAGACAACGACTGCGATAACCGTTCTATCAGTTATATCTGCGGGTTTATCCAATGGCCGTGATGTCGATGGTATAGGAAAAGCACCAAAGTGTTTTGGGAAAGATTCGCGCCTGAGTACGCAGGATAGATTCAAAGTGAGAATAGATACAAGGAATGTAGAAACATTGACAGGCAGGAGCAGGGAGTTAGCAGAAGTCTTGAGGAGTAACGTAAATATTTGTTGTGTGCAAGAGGTAAAGTTTAAAGGGGAAAAAGAAAGGGGAATTGAGGAGGGGATAAAATCATATGCTCAGGAAGAACCAGTACAAGAAATCATGTAGAAGTGATATTAGATGAAGAAATGAAAGGAGAAATGTTAGAGGTTATTTGGAAAAGTGAGTAATTGTGGTGAGCGTAATATTAGAGAATAAGGTATTAAATATAGTAAGTTCATATGCTCTATAAACGGGATGCAAAAAAAGCCAACAAAGAGAGTTCTGATAAGAAATGAATGAGGTAATGCAAGGAATATAAGGAATATAAGGATATTGTAATTGGTGGAGATATGACCGGATATGTAGGCAGTGATAGAATATATTATAATAGAGTGCATGGAGTGTATAGATTTGGAGAATGGAATGAGTCTGGAGAAATAATACTTGACTTTACACCATCGTATAAATTAGCATTGTATGGACACTTATTTTAGGAAGAGAGAAAAGCATAATATAATCTATAAGAGTGGGTGGAACAAATCATAAATTGACATTTATATGTGAAAAAGAGGAGGTTTAAAACAGTTTAAGAACTATAATATGGTAATCTCTGGTACAAATATGACAACACAGCATAGGTTAATGGTTATGAATATTTGGTGTAGAAAAATAAAAATAAATACAAGGAACTGAGGATTAGGTGGTAGGAATTAAAAAATTATTAAAAAAAAAAAACTGTTTGAGTAATGGTTATGGAAAATGGAAGGAAATATAAATGAGGGTTTCCAGGGTAAGTCGTTGGCGAGATTCGTGGTAGTATGCCAGAGGATTGACAAACATGGTGGTGAGCAGAAGAAGTTCAAGGAATAACAAAGAAAAAATACAATTACAGAAAGAAAAACATGAAAACCTTAAGACAAGAAATGTTATAAAGAAATGACAGAAAACTAGAGAAAAGGAATAATTGGGTAGAGTATAAAAATGTATCTAAATCAGCAAAAAGTGCAGTGAGTAAAGCTAAATTAGGAAAATATGATGAGTTGTATGAGAAACTAAAAACAAAAGACGGGAAAAAATAAGTGTACAGGCTAACAAAACAATCCAGACACTTAAAAATCTTCAGTGTACCTGTATGAAATAAAAGGATGAGGATGTTAACGAAGTACAAGGAAGTGACAAAAAGATGGAAAGAAAATGTTGATTGATTACTAAATGAAGAATTTCCGGAAAAGGCAATTGTTAGAGTTTAATAAAATTTGAGTATGGTAGGTTCAATAATAAGGTGTAGAGTGCTGTTAGAAAAATGAAAAATGAGAAAGTGGTGAATAGTTATAAAGTAGCAATACGAGTACCGAATATAATACCAGTTAAGAAGAAAGAACATAGTATGAGTGTAGCAGAGATAAGAATGTTAAGACGGATAAAAGAGTGAATAAAGAGGACAAAATAAGGAATGAGTATATAAGAGGTAGTATAAAGTAGCTTCAATAGTTGACAAAATGAGGGAGAACAGATTGAGAAGACTTGGACATGTATTAAAGAGGAAAGAGATTGAGGCAGTAGGATTAATAAAGGAAATGTATGTTGAAGGAGAGAGGGGAAAAGAGGTGGGGGTGTGATTGTGAGTGATATGAGGAAGGTGAGGATAAGTGAAGAAGATGTAAATGATAGAGTTAAGTGGAAGTGTAGAACTAGGGTGGCCAACCCCAAATAGTTAGGAGAGAAGGCGAAGAAGAAGAAGGAAATCTAGTTCTAAATTTGAATATTTTGAATATTATCATAATAAAATATACAAAATAAAATCATTTTACAATGGAAAGATAGTGTGATTGAATAATTTTTTGAACCCAAAGGCCAAAATATGTGTATAAAAAAATTATTAGATTTATATATAAATTAAAATTTAGTAATTATACACATAGTTGATAATTTGAAAATTGTTTATTAAAAATAAAAATGTTTTTGTATGTTTTGGCATTGACGAGCGTATCTGTTAACGATTAGATAACTTCACGTTAACTTTGGTTCACAAATTCATTGTGCACCGAATGGACGTACTAATATTGTTTACATACACGATGGCTGATAACACACGGTATTTCGGTGCACAAT
This sequence comes from Pemphigus obesinymphae, assembly GCA_025469235.1. Classification (NCBI taxonomy): domain Eukaryota; kingdom Metazoa; phylum Arthropoda; class Insecta; order Hemiptera; family Aphididae; genus Pemphigus; species Pemphigus obesinymphae. Next base: position 8,077 of record JAIPRL010000522.1, read on the forward strand.
AAATTTGTGATCCGAACCTATATTCACATGCCGCGTCATCGTGCGCCACGATAATCTTCAAAACAACAACCACCATGGAAACATATTAATAATAATATTATTACCATTTAATAGTTACATACTTTATTATATATTATTAAAATACTGTATATTTGGTATCTACCTATATTATTTTAGTGTTAATTATTGTAGTATGTTATTTGTGTTCGTAATTTTCCATCAGATATTGTGGTTAATGTTGAATATTTACTAAGCATCAACTTTTCATCATTATCTCCTGGAAAAAAAATTTAAATAAAAAACGAAAACAGGCCAACGCCAAATGTATGTAATTCACAAACAACAAAATCAAAATCTAGAGATTTTATACGAAAATAATAACATTTGTAAAAAATATGAACGGTTAAGCAGATGTACTAAAATAAAATCGTCTTTTTTATTTCCTTTATATATGGAAATTGTAAAAAATATATATCGAAACCGTAGCCCATAACCATTATATTTTATCAAAAATAATTGACTGTATTACATTTTGTGATTTTTTTTATGTCAGCTCTTCGTGGTCATGATGAGAAATCCGATTCTGTTACCTATACTAGTGTATTTCGTGGATTGATTAATCTTAGTGCAGAATTAAATAATAAATTAAAATTACATCTTAATTGGTCGACAGTATTTAAAGGCATTTATAAAGTTATTCGAAACAATATTTTGGACTGTGTGTTATTTGTTATACGTCAAAATATAAAAAATGAAATACAATAAGACTGTTTTTTTGCAATAATTGCTGATGAGATTACTGATATCAGCTTAATTTTAGATGTCTACAGTATTTCGTTATATTTTATTGGATGGCACTCCTGTAGAAAAATGATGAGGGTTCTTCGTTCCATCTAGACATGATACCAAGTCATTATTCGATTACACAAAAATTAATTTAAAAGAATTATCAGAAAATACTGATGAATTTATTTCACAAAGTTATGATGGAGCCTCCGTAATGAGTGGCCGATTCTCCGGTTTATAAAAACTTATAAAAGACGATTATAAAAATACTCACTTTGTTCATTGCTATGCATATCAATTCAATTTAATTTTAAGTCAATCACCATACAGAACCGTGATGATGGAACTTTTTTCGAATTTGACAGACATAACAAACGTTTTTGAAATTCTCCACAAAGAATTGTAATTTTGGATAAAACTGTTAGCCTAAAAATCCCGAACTCTTAAATAAAAATGAAACTTCTAAAGTCGTATAGTGAACACTGTTTCTGAAAATCGTGAATCAATTATAGAATGTGTGGAGAAGATTGCAAATATTTTTAAACAAAAAATTACGATAAATATTAAATTAAAGGGAGCGTTGCGTAGATTGCTGAATTTTAGTAAATTTATATTTTGGTTAAAAGTATTTCATTGTTTAATGCCACGTGTTGACATTTTATGTAACAAATTACAAAAGCGAACAGTTGACCCGATTCAAGTTAATAATGCAATTAATAAATTCAAAGAAAACATTCAAAAATAAAGAAACAATTTCCAAAATATTTTGAATGAAATGACCAATGAAGTTTTAACGTTCAAATAAAAAAAAAATAAAAACCAGATGACACAAGTTATGCAAAGGAAGTATGCAATGTTCTTGTTGTTTGCGCTGATGACCGGCTTAAGTACAAAAATCATTTATTTGCTTCTCATTTATTTCTAACATCAGATTTCCCTTCGTCCGAAAAACATTTTCCGCAACAATATTTTGACAAAACCATTGAATGTTATCCTGTTTTTGATAATAATAAACTTGTAACCGAGTTAAAATTAATATTTAAGCGTACCGATTTTCGTGACGTGTCGAGGGCTGTACATTTATTAAAATTTATTATTGATAACAGTTTACGGCCTGTCTTTTCAGAATCTTACTTATAATTTCAACAATTCCAATGACGTCGGCAAAAGCAGAAAGATCGTTCTCGACCCTCGAAAAAATTAAAATATTTCTTCGTAATACAATGATAGAAGAAAGACCTAACGCACATTAGCTTTGTTATCCATTGGAAAAAATATGACAACAAAACAAACTAATTTCAACGAAAGAAGTCATAATAGTGTTTATAAAACATAAAAAAGAAAGACAGACGTATAGATTTAGAATATAAAAATTTAATTGATTATTATTTATTATTAACTGGCTAATTTTTTAATTTTTTTTTTTAAAATTTGTATTATAAATGTTCTGAATATACAAAATATAGGTTAACTATTTGGTAATAACAAAAAGTTTTTTATTATTTTTATTTTATCATTCTAATAGTTTTAAAAATAAATAAAAGGACATTATTTTTACTATGTGTAAAAAAATTGTTTTTATTGACGTACAACAATCATACAATTTTGTGCACTACGTTATGCAAACCCAACGAGCCGCCACTGGATTGAATAATAAAATAATAAAAAGTTCATTCAATACATACATAAATTAATCAAGTTACAAACGGGGGGGGGGAGGGGTGTTCGAACCGACAAAAAACCTTTTAGTTACATTAATGAATACAACATGAATAGTGAGAAAAAAAGGTACAATAAAGAAAATATAAATTCCAATACAATATTAAAGTAATTAGGTATATACTAACTATGTAGTTAATAAGAATATTGGAAAATACTATTTAAGATATGATAAAATTTAACAAACCGTTAAATTTTATCGACCTGTATTCAGGAGATAAATAAAAATAAAACATTGAAGTGTTATTTGTCGGTCTATTGAAAATTTAACAATCATTTATGCAATGCTTTTATTTCAACAAGCCGTTGAATAAGATAACAGTTTGTTGATTTTATACAATATTATATTAAAATTGTTATGCAGCTGGGTATTACAATGTTTAAATATAGTTTATAATTTTAATTTACATTTCGTTTTTATTATTAAATTTAAATGTACACACGTTTAAATTTTAATAATAATTTAATTTTCTATATAAGTACATTCTTATTCAAAATTTTTTTTTAATATTTTAAGCGAATGCAACAGAAAACATTATCCAATTTAGACTATTTAATATGAGTGGGTGTTTGGACAAAGTATCACGTCGACTTGACTCGTGTTATGAGAAATTATATTAATAACGAGATAAGTGAGTTGTCCTTTTTCGGCCAAATTTATTTTTCATATGTGATTATAATTATTTTTGAAATGATCATATGACTTATCCTGTAAAATCTAAACGTGAGGACAGTTATTTTTCTCTATATTTCAAACTAATAACCTCGAAATCGAATTTTTTTTTACTCGTCCCATTTTTTTACAAAACACTACATAAAATTTTAAGAACTAGAACTTTGAAAAATCATTCAATACAAAATGTTTGATTAGGCGTACGTAATCAGTTGTAGATTAATCAATGGGCATTCTTTAGTTAAAAAGTTAATGTATTTTTTTCAAATTGTTTTACTTGCTTATCTATTTAATTATTAAAACAATTATCTAAATAATTAACATGACAATAGTTTACATATTAGTTGTTTTACTCTAATAATTTACAATTAACTAGGTATCATAATTCGTATTCTTCAAATTAAATTAACACATTAGGGCCAAATTATTCGCGTTACCGTCTTAAGAATATTTAAATTTCAATTAAAATACAATGATAAAATTAAATTTTTATATTAATTTAATTCGTGTGAATAGTATCATAAATCTTTCATTAAAATCAGTTAAAACCTTGCAAACACGAACATTTTAAAGGATTGTAATGTATATACGATTTTCAAAATATGGACGAGATTATATGGTTTATAGTTTATAATGTGTTTATCAAACGAGCCAACACTATATATATTATTTTCCTTTCATTGATTTAGACCAAGAGTATTAACAATCAATACCAAACATGGTACTTACAGTGTTTCAATTTTAATTCTGAAAATCTATTTAGATTCTGTAGGTTCTTTGTTACAGAATTTTAATATATATATAATTTTGCTATATTTCAGATATAGAACTTTTTTGTTCCCCCCTCACGATATGACAAATGTTTGAAAATTTGTATATTTAAAGAAAGTTCGATATTCTTTTACAATTTTTAGGGGAAATATAAAAATTCTGTTTACAACATTCTCTAGCAATGAACTTACAAAAACCTTAATATATTTTCATATTTAAAATTGAAAACTTCTAAGTAGCTTTAATTTTGTCTGGCTTTTAAATCTAAATCAATGAAATAGCACATAAATTTCAACTGCCTTAAGTTATCTTGAGTTATTATTGACATATAGATTTGCATCATATTCATTCATTTTTTTTTTTTTTTTTTAGATTTAATATTATTTTCAAATTCTAAGAATAATAAATATAACCGTAAATCAAGGGCCTAAGTCAAATACAACATTTATTTTTCAAAATATTTATTACAAGATGTTAGTTAATTACGATATTTAATAACAGCCACCTATAAATGTTTAGAAAGTTAATGATGTCAAAACTAAAATTTAAGCAAATTCATTATATTCTGTTGAAATAGGTACGTTAATTCAAAAATTTTTAATAGGAAATAAAAATATTGCACATTTTTTGTAACTGAATGACGATGAGTATTAGCGTGATAATTTTTAAGGTGTTCTATATAAGAAATTTTAATAAAAATCTAATAACTGAAAATGCCCATATGTATACATTTTAAGCGTACATTCAGTCTCACACTCCTTATGTTAGTATTATTTGTATTTAATATTTTTTTAATGTTTTATTTTTATTATTTTTTATGTACGTATTCAATTATGAAATTCTATTGATAATATTACTATAGCATTTCTCAAATAATATATTTAAAAAATTAACCTTATCTAGTAACCTATGAAGAGTTTTTTCGATATGCGCTTTTAAATACGTTATAAGAGTTGTTAATAAATCTATTTTTTTTTTTTTTTTTTATAAATAACTAAAACTATTTAAAAAAATCAATATACATCGCAAAACGTCTATGAAGGACACTAAAATAATAGATAAACAAAGCATACTATAATGTGTAAAGCAGATTGTCAATTGATTATATTTTACAACTTAAATAAAAACTAATACGAGTTAAAATAACATAACAAAAGTTTATTACACGAAAAATAATTACAAAAATAAATTATTCGCTTTGGCCAGCAGTTTGGTGTTATCAATTCAATAACGTACTACAAACATTGTTTCAAAAAAATATATATATAACAATTATACATAAGTATATAATAATAATAATAATAATATATAAAACAGGCAGAATATTATAATAAAAATATACTACGTTGTATATAATGCCTGATTTGATTGTGATTGTATAAAAACTAGAAATCCAAATATGTAATAATGATAATAAAATAATGTTTGATAAAAATGTAATAATAATAAATATAATTATAATGATTACAATAATATAGGTAATAAAAATAATCGTGAAAAAAAAACCGCATAGGCTGGACGTAATAATATATCACTTAATGACTGGCACTATCATTCATCTTTGGTACGTGTCGACGGGCTCGGAATCACGAGTAGATAGTCATCAAGATCAACTGCAATGATAATTCAAACGTAACATTATCGGACGTATATAATTATTATAATAAATATTCGCGATCGAAATGATTTATATACCTCTTCCAATGACAGTGGGTTACCCTTGCTCATTTTCGTGTCCAAGCTGTGATGCCTCTCTGTGGAAATATTAGAGAAAAACAATCGTTTATTATTTGTATTTTTCAAACGAATAAACAGTTTTGAATGGATACAAAGTATTTAAAACAATTTTTATACCATATTTTATTTATCTTGTATTTTTCACCAAAAGAAACAACACGTGTTTTAATAATGAGTTAATAACTGATACGTCTAAGACAGCAACAAAAAATTTATAAAAAGATATTATATTAAATTAAAATGAACGGTTTTACATCCTCTTTGGGATATTGTATCAACATTATAATAATCAATGACGAATAATAATTTTATAATAGCTGCTGTTATCCAGACTTGGGTAAAATACTTTTTAAAAGTATTTCGAATACTTTATGAGAATAGAATTCCTTAAGTATTTGAAATACTTCACAAAATGTATTCCAAAATATACTTTTAGAATACATTTTTTTTTTTTTTTTTTACTAGATTTCAATAACAAAAATAGTACCTAATTACAATAGGTATTATTATATTTAATCATTTTTTGTCGTGTAAATATAATAATATAATTACTAATAACACACCTACCTATTAATTATAAATTATATCCAAAGTTTAATATTAAAATGTAATATTGTGTGATTCATTTAAGTAATAAGTGAGTAGGTAATTTATTTTTTGTAAAAATTAACAAAGAAGCATTATACCCTCAATGACTTACTATTAAGTAGTTTTAGTATCTTTTTTTTTTTTTTGTAATAATTAGTATTAAACCTAGATATATAAGATCTCATAACACTATATACTTACATACTATAATTACTAAATTTATTATAATAAAATAATATCAATAAATATAATATTTTCAAACTATTTATTTCATCAATAAAAATTATCATTATTTAAATCAAGTTATTTAAAATTGGAAAATAACATAACTATCCCACATTACTATTAAAAACAAAATAAAATAATATAATGAACTATAAAATATTATGTACTTATACACAAATATAATTTACACTGACGAAAAAAGTAATGAAATTATTATTAAAAATGTGATTTGATCTTAAAAATGTATTTAAAATACTATATTAAATCCTTTAATAAAAAAAAAATATTTAAAAAATACTCAGAATGTTACCCAAGTCTGCTGTTATCTATGGATAGAAAAAATATTTTAAAATTGAATTCACAAACGGACTTTTTTTTAAAATAGTTTAACGAAAAAATGTTAGTCAAGTCCATAAACATAACATATTACATAATGAAAACATTAAATAAATATTATTATTTATTACGTACAATCTCGTGGAAAAATTTAAAAGGATTTACATTTTTACAAATTTCAAATATAAAATAAATAAATGACGAGACCTTAGTAAAGTTTTTTACATCAGAATTTTTCTAAAAATTAGTTTTACAAAAGACTATAGGATATTTATCTTTAAAATTAGATTGAAATTTGACATTTTATATTTTGATTACCGAGAAATTGAAATAAACTAAACATATTTTATTTATAGCGTAATAATATTTATAGAGTAGTTTTATAGTGTACTTATAAAAAAGAACTAAAAAGTATAGAAATCAACAAAAGTTATTACATGTTTGAAATATTTCTATTATACATTTTAAACCTTCTTTTTTAGTAAAAATATAAAATTTAATGGATTTTTTTCGTGATTTAAATAATAATAAAATTTGTATCAAACTAACACTGTGAGTAGGTATTCCAAAGAATTTTAAACATAATGTTTTAATCCTACCAACTTTGGTCTATATTATTGTATTCTTAGCAGTTAGCACCTAAAACTAACGACCCTTACCGTGAGCCAAGTGTAATCTAACCATGGCCATAATGAAACACTCCGATGTCAAAATTCTGTTTTTGGCGAATCTCAGTACGAGACATTCAAGCACTTTGTTGCTCACCGTGCTGCCGGCCTCCCACAGCAGTGGCCTAAGGTTGTAGCTGGACGTCTTGGTGGGGTTTATTCCCTTTTCGAACTTTTGAAATGCTATCTATGAGACAAACATTAAAAAAACAGATATTAAATGATTTCAGATCATATCTCCAATTTAAAATTAATCGAAAGTTTAGATTTTGGAGTTGGTCTAAAAGTTATTATATTGAAATATAAATTTAAAAATAAATACTATGACATATCCCCCTCCCCTTAAAAAAACAATTTACAATAGATATGAGTTATAAATTATAATGGATTTAATAATTGTATAATATTATAAAATTTAATTATATAATTTGGATTACTCGTGTATCTATTTGGTATGTTATTAGTATTTTATATTATAATTTTTTTTAAGAATATTTATTTTAAGCAAAATGTAATTGCGTACATACACTTAAAATTTAAAAAGTAATTAATTTAAGAAACGTAATACTCATAAAAATAAAAGTGAAAATTTATTATGAAAAAAAAATAATATATAAAAAGAAAATGTGCCAATAGTATTCAATAAATTATTATTATAGTTAGAAAACTGTGTATCGTTGTCTAATATGTACTGGTAAATTTCATTATCTTTAAAATTTGTTTGTATATTCAAAATATTATTAAAACTATTATGTTTTACTTCATAATTTTCCAACAGTTGTTTTACTAGTCATAATTTAATAATTTGTTTCGTACTATTTGTAATAAGTATGTTCTTTATATTATGTTTATGCATTTTCATATTTTTTGTTTTCCTTTATTGTTTTTTTAACCTGATAATGACTTATGATCGAAAAACTGGTTGTTAACTATAATATTTTTTTGAATACTCTAGGCACATTTCTATTTTTTGCACTATTTTTTTATAATATATATTATTGTTTTATATCATTTATATTATTTTATTATTATATACCACACAATTTCTTAAATTCTTATTTAAGTTTTTAAATTTAAAACCCACTATTAGAGAGCTTGGGGTGATTTTTTTGATTTATGAACTATCATAACTGTTAAACTCTATTATCATAAATACGTACAAGAATTGTTCATAACGATTTAAGATAATTTATACTTTTAAGAAGACGTAATACTCATATTTGCCGTCTCTGTCTAAACTACTAATAATATACGCAATTTACGTTCAGCATTTCCATCACAACTCTGTCATTTCCAATATTAAAGTAATTTAACCTATTACAAAATTTATAGACGTGATCATTATCTATGCTTTTTCGTCGTTTTTTTTGAAAAATTTTAATTTGAAAGAGAAATATATCTACATAAATTATTGGGATTTAAAAATAGTTGTATGTCTTTTTTAAATTAAAATTTCGTAAAAAAATACGTAAAAAAAATACGTAAAAAAAGCATAGTCAATGATGACGTCAATAAATTTGGTGAAAAGATAAATTACTCTAATATTAGAAATAACAGTGTTGTGATGAAAATGTTGAACGTAAATTGCGTATATTATCAGTAGGTTAGACAAAGACAGCAAAAGCGAGTATCACGTCCTCTTAAAATGTTCTTTATTTGGCTCCATCTCAAACCAAAGAGTTTTAAAATATATTTTTTTCAAAATTATCAAAATACGAGTATTAAAATTAATATTATATATTTTATTAGTTACAAATTCAAAAGGTTTTGTGATCAGTTAATTAACTTATTTTTTCCCACAATATCATTGTTACCTTCCAAAATTGCAACATGTGCATCAAAACGGGTATATCTAACAGATTAATGCGACCGCTGATGTTGATGTCCCTAAGCATTATCAGGCTTTTGCAGAGTTCAAGGCTCGGTTTTTCGGCCAGGTATGCTCTCCAATGGGCTCGTAGTATCTTTTGCAACTGCGTGACATCTAGTTCTGGTGGATACTTGATCATGAGCTTAGACAAAAGCGGCTTTCCGTCGGGCTGTAAGAAAATCGTATTCTTTAAAATATTATATAAAGCCATTAGGGTAAGTATTAATACGAGGACTAAATATCGAAATCAGAAATTTCGAAAAAAAAAACATTTGTTGAGAAAATTGAAAATATCTTTTAATAGAAATTATTTTATATTATCTGTCTGTTAATATTTACATGTTTAAATTTGTTGCTCTACTCTGTCATACGAAATATATATATATATAATATAAATTATCAATTTCGGTAATTTTCAGTTTTAAGGAAGGGAGTATTAAATTACAGAAAAATCAGTCGAGAAATGTTTTTCAAAGGAATTATCAAATTGAGATAATTATGTGAATGAGAAATGAGAAATATGTATGGCTATATTTAAAATTTAAATATTGCACCTAAATAATTTGTAATATCAAAATTTCCGATGTAATGATTCAAAATAATTTCCTTTTATAATTTTAGTAAATAGTCGTTTCTATATCCTAAAACACTTAAAAATACTGAAATTCTCTTTTGAAATATTTTTAAACATTCTATTATATTATGTCCCTATAGTTTATATATAATAAAACACTATTTTAGGGTTGATTATTTCTGAAATTGAGTTTTCTAAAAAAAATTTTGACAATAACCGAATTTAATAATTTCTAAAATTTAAATTACCAAAAGTATATTAGAAGATGTATTCTCATTAAAAGTTCAAATGCCTGTAAAATATTCATCCATTAGTTAGTGGATCCCGATAACTTTTTTCTGATCATATCCCCCCTCACGATTTTTCGGTATCTCCATCAGTAGTTTTATAGGTACATCATAACACTAATACAATACTCACCAATATAACAGTGTCTTCCAAAAATTCAGCCGAAATATTTTTGAACACCATATTATCATCGTTTACCTCCCTGATACAAAACAGAAAATTGAGTTGGGAATAAATTTCGAAAAAATACAATTTTTTTACCATATGTTACTCTGTTCGTCGGTCAATATACGTAGTAAAAATTTCGCATCGCAGTTAGGTATGTTCGTTTGCGGAACGACTATATAATCGCCGGGAGGTAACGTGAAAAACGTCACTACTTCTCTCGCCACTGAATGATTGGTCACGTCCAATGGTTTCTACAGTAAAAACAATAATGGATATACTATATATATATATAAATATAAATATATATATAGCATAGTATGATAACTTTATAAGAATCACTACCAATTTTCATACATGGTTTTGATCATTTCGATCAAATAACACTGTAAAATTGAACATAGCTAGTATGACGGTATATATATTATTCTAAATTTATCAATATACTTGAAATTGTTAGTAAATAAATGATCGGATGTTGTATTAAAAAAATTAAATTAAAAAATTGATCACAGATTCTATTATGGAAACATTAAGAATGAAGTTTATAGTATTTCTAGTTCATGAATTCGTATTTTACCTAGTTAAATAAAATATTGTATTGTAATAGGATTTATTGGTCATCGAACATATAATTGGTCAATTATATGAGGTTTTTCTTTTGTTGAAACAAATTGATACGTGTTCGATCAGCAATCATCCATCTCATCTTTAATTTCCCGTGAAATGAATGATATCTGAATTAGAATATATATTTACTTGTTGCGTTACAAATTGCGGTGTCAGTCTAGACGTTGAATGTGGCACTTCGTAGACCGCAAATCCAATGGCGAACAGAGGTCTGGCTCCTTTGGTTTCTGGATCGGTTTCGTACTGCTGCACGACAGATACTACTACGTGGCATTTGTTGCCTGAAGTCCTGGGTATGCCTATGTGAAATTGAGGGTTCATAGCCGTCGTTTCTGGATATCCCGGACCACCACCAGCATTATATCCGCTTCTCCATCTTCTCCTGGCAAGCACAGCTCGCCACGGTTGCTTCGAATGTAACGCCGGTTCGGACATCCAATCATCCGGACTGATATGGACGATGTCGAGTTGCGTGAAATGTCTGGCAAAGTCTTCGAAAGACATCCTGTATAATCAAAAATCATATGATTAAAAAACTGTCATCTACCAGCTACTCATTAGGTTAAATTAAAACAGAACCCACTGCATAATAAGGAAATGGATGAGACAGTGGACGAAGGAACAGAGTGATTTCATCTATGATTGCAACTTTTAATCTATATTTTTTATCGAATGAAATTACTTTTTTTTAAATTTTATTTCACTTAAACCTAAACATTTAAAAAGTATACTTAAAGAGCATAATAAAACAAATTTTCCTGAGACTTAAGGAGTCAAAACAACAAAAATATGATCTTATATAATATTATATTCTATTGGTAAAGTTAATATTTTTTTTTTATTAAATGAACATCGAAGTACACTAATATATACCCAATAGTCTCTTAAGTACTATTAATGTTTCATAGTGTGACTTTTCATCAAAAATGACAGTAAACCTAAATATCCAAGTGACCATAAGATTCGATGTAATTTTGCATTTGTAATATCTATTCAGATTTAATCTATTTTTTTATTTTATTTCGGTTAATTGTAATGTTTGGAAAGAACGACGTTCTGAGTTAATGTTTATATTTTGTTAAAGACACGCCAACATCACTTATTTTTATCAAATAGAACGAGAATGTGATCGACCATATTATTTTTAAAGGATTTGAACGATTTTTCAGCTGTTCAAATTCAATTAAAATATATTTTCACATCGCTATATACCCTATTAGATTTAAATATAATTATACAAATATAATACTCAAAAGTCCAATTTTGCGGACTAACCATAATATGAAAACGATAGTTTCTCTGAATTGGAAATTTTGTGGTAAGTATATAAAAATAATGTATATTTAGTTAATAATTAATTAATTAAAATGAACGACGAGATGAACGTGTTAATTTATAAAAACGTAAATGTAAACGTGTTATTTTTAAATACATTTTATTTTTACATAATGAACGTAAACTTGAATGAATTCAATTTTTAAATGCACGTTCCGAACACTGGTTAATTGTTATCACTACAGTTCGAAACTCACCAAAATTCACCATCGTTTCGCACTCGGACACTGAGCAATTCTTTGTCACGGTTTGACAGTCCATCCCATTCCCAACTCCTCTCGCTCCAAGGCCCAGTCCATTCGCCTTCACCCCAAGGATTCCTCAGTCTTACCAGCGGAGTGTCACCTAGAGGACCTCGAACTCTCGCTAAGCCCGTGACACTGTAAGCATGTTGAGTCATTAGACCATTTCGTAGTCTTAGTTGTCTTTTATTCTCCTTCTGAAAAACACAAATTGTTCATCATATACAATACTAATCAGAAGACATTACATAATATATATATATATATATATGTAGTAAACTTACAAGGGTAATTGTAGATATAAGCAGTGAAGACCTGGGCACCGCACTGTTAAGCACTTGATACGTGAGAAACCGGTCCTGGTTGGAAAGACCGAAACTTTGGACAATTCCACCAGTCAGGTCTTGTAATGCTCTCGTAGTCGAACTTCCTGGTCCACAAATATTTTCATAGCAACCATACAATCTAAAAATGTACAGATAAATTCGTTTTTAATGGAACGCTACCAATAATTTACAGCGGTAAAGACATATGTACGCAAATTTGTTAAAACGAATTTGAGAGTTAAAATCCAAATTATCAAAATGATAGATATAATTTTAGAGTAAACCATATATGTGAATTTTAATTTGTTACTTTAAAAAAGTGTTTTTAATGCTTAAAAAAGTAAAATGAACTTTTTTTTAAAACTTTTAATAACTTTTTTTAAATTAATAAATTAAAAACCGAAATGACGTTCACTCCAAAATGTATCCTTTATTAATAAGGGTTTTTTTAAAAAAAAAACTTATTTTAAAAATCCATTTTAACACTTTTACGTACATAAATATGTTTTTTTTTTAAATAAATATCGTGATTATAAAACAATAATAATGGTAAAAACACGGGACCAATTTTAAATTACTTAAAAAGTGTATTTAAGTATTTTTAACATATTATATTTGTATATATCTAAAAATGTCTTAAATGTTGCCTATACCCCTTAAAAAATGAGTGTGTAGCGTCCTCTTAATAACAAACCCAAATGTTAGAAAGTACTATAAAAATCATAATTTTAGATAATTTCAAAATTGAATTTACCAATACCAGACATTAATTTCATAATTTATAGATAGAGTATAGGGCATATGTTTAATATATAGTTCACGGGCTTAGAACCAAAAGGTTTTAAATCGCCAATTTTTAAAAAAATCCTTTTTTTTACCAAATTATTAAATATTTTATGGACTCTATTTTGAAATTATAATTAACTAATTGGCATTATTATTGAATAAGTTACAGATAATCGAAATATTTTAAATCAATATTAAGGTTTTAATATTGAACATTTTAAAATGCTCCCCGTCAATTTAAATATACTAACTTAGAAATTTTAAGTTCTAAGCCCGTGACTTTATAACCAGGCCCGGATATGCCCGGTGGGCCACACGATATTTCACCTGATTAAGTAATATGTGGCCAAAAATAAGATAAGACAAAATTAAATTTCAAAGATTCTTAATAGCTGGTACTCGATATAATACATTAAAATTTGTTCAAAATAGTCATAAACTCTTTTTGGGCCGATAGAAACATAGCTTGTAAAAATAGCTCCCTAATCCGGCGTGGTTTACAACTTTTTTATAACTAACTTGGCGTAAGCTTTTTCCAGTAGTGCAGCCCAGAATTCAGTAGGATTAGTGGAGTGCATGTAGATCAATCGGCCCCTGTAAGTGGGCAGCTTATCGTCGACCAACACTTCTTTCCACTCACCAAAAAACCAAAACCGAAACCTGCGTACAAAATAAAAATAATAATAATAATAATAAATTAATTTGCATAATACTGTCATTATGGAGGAGAATGCTTAAAATCTCAACAACGAAACAGTTCTAATTTTTAAGCGTTTGTTATTTGCTTAAACCGTGGAATAAATCGAAGAAATAAACGGAAAACTTGGATTTAATGAAATATAGGAATAAATAAATAAAATGTATATTTTTTTAACATTAATTTGATTGAAATTTCATAATCAGTGGCTACATTTAAATTACATTATTCATGAAAACTAAGGTCTACGTTCAGTTTATATTGTACATTTATACCTACTAAAAGTTTTACACTAGATATACATATTTGCCACGATATTTAAATTGTACTAAATGTTAAATTTTAGCTTTGTTTAGATATTCAGAGTTCGTTTCGTATAACACTGGTGGTACCTAATCAAATAAATAAAAAAAACTATTGTTTCAAAAAAATAATACTATAGGTACTCTTTATATCATTAGCAGCAATCATATTCAATTATTTTTAGATCCGCGTCGGAATATCATCGAATAAACGAGTTTCAAAATATTCCACTTCGACAAAAATATTCATAATGATTGTACGATATTATGTTGAACTGTTTAAAAGAAGAAGAATATAACCTAGAAGACTTGACTTTATACCTATTTGGAGAAGATATGATTTAAAGAAGAATGGCAACGTTAATAATAATTAGTATGACTTATGTGTCACGTCACTACCATATTATTTCTTACACCGTCATGTCGAGCAATATGCATAAGTGGCCGTTAATACCCACTAAGAATGTTGTTTTAACATGTACTATTATTTATTATCATTAATTGATAATAATATTATTATTATACAGTGATACGTGACTATAAGTTATGTTAAAAATAAAAAACAATTTGTACAATTAGTGTTGGAGCTTTTAGATAAAAATATTAATATCTTAACATATTAAATGACGATTTGAGTTATCAATGTAAATATTATTTTAATAATAAAAAGATTATAAATCTATAATTGACCACATGGATTGCACTCAGAGTCAAAATCTCTTGGAAAAGATCTGATGAGCAAAAAAGGGTAATATTATAAAAAGTTTTGACTCATTTATCCCGTGTTATCTGTGATTATTATTGTTATTATGTTTTTGTTTACAATGTAATGATAACCATAATTAAAATATGAACATAGATTAAACTATAATACGGGATTGTTTCTTTTACATTACTCTTTATTACTTATCATACAATATTGCCTAAATGTTTCAATAGAGAGGTGATGAGGAATGTGCAGTCCATATTTACTTTAAAATATGTGTATGATGAAAATTGTATAATATTTTATTTACCTAATCACTGGACACAAGGCAAATGCTGTTCCACAATATCCGTAATTTGAAAAATATTATATTATTATTATTTTATGTCACTACAACTTAATAACGCTATAATGTAAAAATAATTAAATTTCGTAGACACTTGAAAAAAATCACCTAATTTTTTGGTTTACATGAACTCCCATTTTACCCATGCAATTCATCCAAAAACAATACAATATGATCCACGGTATTTAGTAATAGCCACTCACAGAATACGTAACATAAATATAAATTACTTTCTGTGATATGATAATATTATTATAGTATCATATTTTGTGAAATGCAAATTGACTAAATTTGATTTGGACCCGTTTCCTAATATTCAAATTTTGTTTAAAATAGTTGATGGAATTTAGGTACCTTATTGTTAATATTAATTATTATTAATTGTTAATTAATAGTTTTTCATCGCTATAAGAAATTAATTTGTGGTAATTTTGATTTATATATTAAACAAAAATGTATAGTACTTAGCATATAAACGAATAAAGCCTTAATTTTAGATACTAATATTGTCTTAAAAAAAAAAATGCAATTATTTTGAAAAATTTATTTATTTACGGTTATATAAATATATGTGTGTGTGTTATTGTTTTGCTTCATTTTCATTTAAATGCAAGTCGATTAATATAAATCGAAAGACGTAATACTTTTTTATTTTTATTAGAAGTTAATAAGTCTTCAAATTGACATTGTATTCATATTAAATTTAGCACGAGCCACGAATTGTGGAATTTAGTATTTATACTAGTATTTATTCCTAACTAAAAAACACAGAATTTGTTTTCCTATAATTTAAATTGGGCTGAATGAATAAAAAATGGAAATAAACTTGTTACTTATAAGTTAATTACCTACAAATTAAACCTCGTTAAGATGACAATTGATTAAGTCATCATATTTTTTAATGTACACTCGTTAAGTTAATACCCAGGCTTGACAATATGTATTCATTATATTATATTATTTTTAAATATTTGGAAAATTTAATATAAATTCAATGAAGTATTTGTATTTAAATACATTTTTAATAAAATACTTTCATTTATACTTAAATACGTTTTTTTCAATAGGGACTACCTATTTGTGTGTATTTCATTCGTTAAACGTTACCTATTGTTATTTCCCATCCCATTATCAATAGTTCACTGATCTCCATAGCTACGATTTTTGTTCAACCTCGCGATAGGTAGTTAAAACGTTTAAAAGTTTTTATCGTATCCTCTACAAACTTTTACGGGATAAATTAATAATTCAGTATCGATTTTGTCGGTATCACTCGGCCGGAGTTGAATTTCGGTTAATGCGTAATCGCTCAGATAAAGGCGTACCCATATTATAGATTAACATTCTCGGGTCGATCACGACCGGATAGGTACTCGTGTTTCAAAATTAGATTTCTTAAATTAGATTTTTCGATTGCAACGCTTAAGCCCAACAGCGTATCCGTCGGACGATTTTCCTTTTGAAATGTAGTTTTTATTATGACGAGCTGTGCGGAGAAAAAGTTCCGTCCTTTCCGGCCGAAATGTCGGTCAATTACGCGTCCCGAATGCACGCGCACTCCACGAGGACCGTAACGTTGCAGGTACGTTTTTCCGTAGGCACGAAAAAGAAAAAAAAACCAATCGATTTAAAAATAATTGTTATGATTGATATTGTTATTACCGGGCAGCCGAGACTATTGTTGTTGTTGTTGTTGTTGTTGTTATTATTTTCATCGAATATACCCTGGAAATAAAGATTCGGAAATACCCGGTATAGACGCCGCTTGTTGTACAGTGTCCGGACAGCGACTATCGAATAATTATTGGAATGATAAAACTATTATCGACTTATTTATTCGAATGATAACACAGTGGATAAAACCATCGACTAATTATTGAAATCTATTATATAATAATAATATAATGATTTGGAATTCAGAAGCCTCAAAGTGGCTTCTGAGAAACCAAATATTTTTGCCGATTTATTGCACGAAGACATTATGGTAGTGTCTTGTTTTGTTATAATAAAACTGTATAACCACGTTTATATAAATATTTTTATCGTTTTAATATACATATCAATACTATAATTACTTTGTACAATTACGCGGTTTAGTGGAAATCGTTATTTTTGTTTTTTAAAATTTTTTTTGTGATAACAATTTGATGATTATATAATTATTGAATTAATGGTTATTCGTTAATCGAATAACAATATCGATTATAACTATCGAGTTATTCGATAGTGCCCATCACTAGACTTATTATTATTATTATTATAAGCTGGGCAGCGAGGTTTGTAGTCGTAAAAGAGTATAATATGAGAGAAGAAGAAAAAGCGGTTTTTACACGACGTACGTATTATAAATCCAACAATAATAATAATAATAATAATAATAATAATAATGTACGGTCCGCCGACCTCTGAGTGCACCTGTGGATATATAGGTGCTCGCGGTGGACGTACTTGGGCATACCTAATATTATAAACACTTGGGATTACATTGGACGGCGCGTGGAAATGAAATGTAAGGATTCGCCGTTTTTATTATACCCGTAGATTATTACAAAAAAAAAAAAAAAAACCGTCTATAATTTACGACGACCGGCGGACGAGCGCGACGGGGTACGTGTTTGATCGTGTCCGCGTATACACTGTTGCGCCGCGTTTGACGCCGGTGGACTGGCTCTCATCGTTTCCGGTCCGAACCGCGTCGTAGGTGACCACGTTTTTGGACATTTGTCGGATCGTTTCCCCCCCCCCCCACAATTCAATGCACGCAAAAATTTTTCCAAACGTCACGAAAATCCAACAGTGTGCCAGGCTGTACTCGCAGCATACCACGGTCATTGGTACATCCTCTCCCTTCCCCCTCCCGATAATCTTGTCAGTCGTCCATATATATATATAACACTTTCAGTTTTCGGTTTGAGTTATTCGCAGCCGTTTTGGATATATTAGGTAAATTACCTTTTATCATCATTTCGTTTTTTTTGCCAATTCGCCATTTATCATGGTTTCTGGAGGTTGAAAAAAATTACAACAAAAAAGGTCATAAATTGTCGGGTTTTAGAGTTGGTCAAATACCTATTGAACCTCCCCCTCCACATCCTATTTACAGGTAGGGCAACCGTCCCACACATTGAATGTGAGTATGGGTTCTTGCGCGATTAACGATTACAATATTATTGATAACTATAGGTAGTAAAATGAAATTTCAGTGTCGGTCAGTGGCGGATCTGTGATTGTTTTATGGTGGCCGCTATTTTGCTAGGTCCTATTATTATGGAAAAAAGTGCTTATTATGTACAATTTGAGGGAAAAATAATTTGGAGTAAACGGTATGGAAAATAAGTCTTGCAATGTGTATACAAAATTAATATTATATTATAATACGTGGTTATATCTAAAGACTAAATAAACATTATATTATTATTTTTTAATAAGTATTTAACAATGTATGTAATTTAAACAGTTTACAGTTAAATTTACCAGCCCTCTAATAATTTTATTATTATTATTTTTTTTTTTTTTTTTTTTTTTTTTTTGATTAGGTATTTTTTTTATTTTCGTGGTACCTAATAATTTTTATATTTTTTCATCCTTATTAAAATTGACTTCGGTGCCACTTCCCCCTACTCCAATAAAAACCATTTTCAGTATGTCACAATCTTTTGGTCATATGTGAACTTGGCGGCACACGTGTAACAGATATTCCATTCAAACGTAGTTACCGAACGAATTTTTCGATCAATTTTTGCATGTAGTGGAATATTTTTTATAATTTGCAGAATATTTTAAGAAATTTAATGGGAAAAATGTCATTCCGACGAAGAACGTCTTTCTAACATTCATAAGTTATTCCACAATTTGTAAGTGTTTAGGTATTTAAATTGGTCGGACATTACAAAAATTCTCTCATCATTTTTTGGGAAATAAAATAAAATATAACTAATACAACATTAACTAATTTTCAACAAATGGGTGGACATTTCTAACAATGTTCAATAATTCCATGTACGTATTATGCACTTGAAGTGATTTTGAAGTGTCAGTTTAATCTATTTTCTTTCGTTTTAATCAGTTTAATATGTTAATTTTGTTGAAGCATTTTCAACAATTCAAGCGTTTAAGTAAAAAGTAAAACGAGTTTTAACAAACTATGAGACTTTTTTTTATAATCTTTTACACATTGTTGAAAAACTTTTGAAGTTGTTAGAAAAAAGTTTCTCGTTAACTAAAAATGGAAAATTGCATATTACTCTGTAATTAACAATACCCGTACCTATATATGACAATTCATCAACAAATGTATATGATAGATTTAAAAGAAATCTGTTTCATGTTAAGTGCACATAATATGTCCAACGTTCATTCCGTTAACCGACTTGTCACCGATTATCAGTAATTGAGTGATAACAAGCTCCGATACCCAATATCGAAATAATATAAATATAATCAAAATCACCTAGACCATGTTCGTACTATTAAACATAATTCCACATCAAATAGATCATCCGCCACTATCAATTATTGAACCTAATCCGAACTCTGTCAAGATTTCCCGAAGATCTAAAAACCAACATTAATCCTCCACTACTCCTCTCGCTTTTATTCTAAATTTACTTCTGTCTAAATTGCCTTATATAGTATTCTACCGTATATACACATTGTAAACATACACATATTTATTATTACAATCGGTCAACGTAGCTACATCAACATATTCTGATATTATCTTGTTTCTTTTATTGTTGTATATAATTATTATGATTGTTGAACTACAATTTACTAATATATTATGGGTACCGTAAAATAAACATCTGTTATTTGAAATAACTGAAAAATGTTATAATAAATTATCAAAACAATGCAATAAACAAACGTTCAATTTTTCAACAATTTAAAATAATATAAATATTAAATATTAAATATAAAATATGTTGTTTAAAATAACTTGATTAAAAATTGCAATACCTACCTATTTTAGATATTTATCGAGAAATATAAAATTCTCATCATTTAAAAATCGGTTATAAACATAGTTTGGTACTCTGGATATTTTGATGGCTAGATTGTATACTTATTGTATTTTTGAAATGAAGATAACGATTTTAATGAATTGTTTTAGCGATCGATAATAGATTTATAAAAATCATACAAAAAGAACTTCAACCAAAACGAAAAATTATTATTTATATATCATAAACGGAGCATCCTAGTTGGGTTCCGAACACCAGGGGGTAATCACAGGTAGTGTACTAGTTGGGTCTTGGATTATTTTATGTGCTACACTAGTTGGGTCCCGGATTTTTTTTGGTATTACACTAATTGGGTCCCGGATTTTTTTTGGCCCTATACTAGTTGGGTTTTTGTAACCCAAGATTTTGTAAAATTAATGTCTTATAAATTTTTACCAACACAAAAGTGATTCTTTTTTAATTGTATTTTATATTATATGTATTTTTAATATTTGATTTTTGACACTTAATATTTTTTTATTTGTATTGTATTATATCATATTTTGTAAAATTAATGTCTTATACATTTTTACCAACACAAAAGTGATTTTTTTTAAATTGTATTTTATATTATATGTATTTTTAATATTTGATTTTTAACACTTAATATTTTTTCATTTGTATTGTATTATATCATATTTTGTAAAATTCCA
>JAIPRL010000522.1:29602-69247 GCA_025469235.1 Pemphigus obesinymphae
TCGAAGCTACTGTCCAAAAAATCAAAAGAACGACTCTATATGGTACTAGCTAGACCAGTGATAATGTATGCATGTGAGACATGGCCCACGACCCAAGGGGATGAGAATAGACTAGCTATCATGGAGAGGAAATTCCTTAGGAAGATTTACGGACCAAAAAGAAACGAAGACCAAACATACGAAATAAGGTCTAACAGAGAACTACAGGAGTTATTCGGAAAACCAGACATAATAGCGGAAATATGCCATAAAAGACTGAGGTGGCTTGGACATGTACTAAAGGCTAAGTCAATAGCAAATGCTGTCTTAAGATGGATTCCTCAGGGAAGAAGGCCGATTGGAAGACCAAAACTGGATGGATAAAAATAAAAAATAACTAAATCAACTTGGGATAGACAATATTATTGAAGCGGCTATGAACAGAGACAGATGGAAGAAGATTTGTTTTGCAGCAATGGGCCTTAATGGCCTTTAAAGCTGGAAATGATGATGAAATGATGAGTATATAACTATTATCGCATAAATGCGTATATAATGCGTTTGCACAAAGCATAATATTCAATACAATCTAAATATGTAATCAGTATTTGATATTTAAAATATTTATACTATTTTAAAATAACTATTTCTATCGATTTTGTGCAAATGTAGGTCAAGTTTAATGTTGTATGATTTCAAGTGTAAATATGAATATATCATTTCTTTACCATAATATGTATCTATAATATAATTATTATAATACTTATTCGGCCGCTGGTTTAGCGAGTTAGACAAATTTTTTTTTTTAAACTCTATTAATTAAAACATAATTATTCTAAACATAAATATATATTATACATTTTATTTTTTGTAAAATAAATTATTTTTTGCTTCAGTATATTAATTAATTTAATTACTGCCGGTTTAAAATTACACCATCCATACTCGTAATTATATAATATAATATACATAAAATAAATTCATTTTATGTCTATAAAAATGTATATTCCAATAATTATAGAAGATATATTAATAATATTAACGAGAGGGTCTATAGTAACCCAACTCTGCGGAGTAACGAATACTACAGTTACGTCATTAAAATTAGATTTACTCGAAAGATAACATATTTCAAAACTTCAAAACATCTGAAAATATGCATAAAGCGTAATTTTTCTTTAATCATTTTATTTAAATATATGGATTGTTTATAGATTAACAATATTATTCATAATATTGCAATACCTTAGAAAATATCGTATAATCGTTCAAAATAAAACTCATTCTTCGTTGTTTTTGAATCACAATTGTTTATTACTAATTGCGCAGTGTAGGTTAAGGTCTAAGAGTGACTGATGTCTGATGTTAATTACAAAAGAAAATTGGACAGATAAAGAAGACTATATAATGAACTTTTAACTTTAAGGTATTCAAAAATATTTTAGAATTTAAAGAATGTATTAGGTAATCATTTACGAGTAGATAATACAAAATTAATAGTATGTAACAAATATAAAATTTGGAAAACAATTTTAACGAAATTCTGTACAGTTTCTATGTGTTCCATTAAATATAAATATTATTTTAAATATCCTCGAAGAATTAGTAATTTTTAATTATATTAACAAAATACTGCGTTCCATGCATTATGTTCATAAGAATATAAAATACATAAGACGGTCGTCACAATATAAAATATGAGTCAAAACTGTAGGTTAACTTTGGTGGTCGTTATTAACACATTTTGATACGATATATGATTTATATACTAATAAACAAGTTACTCTCAAAAACTGTTTTCCGATCACGATAATTTATAGCTATTAAATGAACCAAAATATCAACTGTATTATGGCTATACAGCGAATACGCCCCTCCCCCCAAAATAATACCATTTCACCATAACTTAGGTGTATTATAACACATGCCTAGCCTGCAAAACACTCGATTGGAGTTTATCAGAAATTTCCTAACGGACCACAATATTATAAATTATAATACTATCTAATGTCTATCTGTATAATATTATTTTAACGATTATCCAACATAATATATCGATTTTGGCTTAGTATTATTATTGATTAAATATGTATAAATATACTTTTAGGTATATTTAATTATTAGGGCTTGGCAGTATGTATATATATTATATTTCCGTTATATTTTCAGCCGTAAAAATTTATTACTAGACTTTATTTGAAAGCTAAACCACGGAACCACAGACCAATATGAAAAAAATAACAAAACATAACATATGTTATTTTGTTGCACGAATCTGTAGAACGCATTTTTCTCCTCGAAAACATGAGAGTCTGTAATTTTATATCAGGTGAATGGCTAATAAATTGATATTAAACGTATTTATATGATAATTGATAACACGTCTTTACTGTTGATAAACCTATATTACCTTTACCGAGTACCTATAACTAAGTATAATCGTGATTCTAATTACATTTGAAACGGCCGTATATCGTGAAAACTGACAGTTTATAGGGACTCCCAATCGTTCCAATCGTCCTCCAAGGATTATAAACATATCGTCAAATTACGAGAACTCGAAGATTCTCTTATCTCAAAAAACTTATTCTTCTCTTCTTTTCTGTAAAATAGTTTTCATTAGTGATAGAAGACTGGTTTTAAAATAGGTATAGGATAATTAATTTTAATTAATTTTATTAAGATTAAATTTGAATATGTTATCAAAACATTGTCTCAAAGTAATGAAAGAAATTATTATGTTTTGTAAAATCAAAAAGTATGTTGATGCAAATGGTCTAACAAATTAATTCGTTTACTTTCATTACTATTGGAAACAATTGAAATGTTTTATCAAATATAGGATATGGCTGTATTGTTATAAAATGTCAGTTTATTGTAGGCTTAATAAAAATACGTATGAGATTTACTCAGAGTTCCGTTCCTAGGCACGCTACTGCAGATTAATTAGCTAATATCATATATATATATATATATATATATCATATATCTATACATGCTTAATTCTTATTCAAAAAATATATATAAAAAAATAAATCAAACGTCCGAATTTCACGACATAACGTTATTTGAATAAATATTATAAATATTTTAAAAGAGTTAAAAAAAATAGCAGAAATAAATGAACACCTACAAGCGATTTGCATATAATATTCATTTGGTCTAATAAATTCCCGAAGTCAGACGCAAGTGCACTTATATCTTCCAAAACCCGTTAAACAATCACCAAATATTGAGTGCTACTATAAATAGAAATTCCTCTCTAAAAAATCTTACAAAGTTGCTTCGTCGTGATGAACTAATTCGCGCGGTCCCGTAAAACGTGATAGACATGTGTAATATACACAACGGATATGGTTGTTCCGGACTAAACGTTTACTTTCTGTCGTGTCCATTGATAAAAAAAAAAAAAAACCAACAATGTTTATTTACACGATGTAGTACACTAGTACCGATTATACTTATATAAATAAATATAATAATATTTATATATATAAATTCAGCTATAAAATAGAAATTCAAATCTGTTCCTAGGTGGTTTTTTTTTTTTTAATTTAGACAATATAAGTCGTAAATATCTCTTGAATTATTATAGTTTACAAATCTTCTTTTTCTTCTTCTTTTGGTAGGTTTTCTATTGGTATACCTACTATTTGGTGCCTTCCATGTTCTTTTATAGATGTCTTTATGTGGTAACATTGTGCTATTTCACAATAAGTTCTCCACCACTTGCAAAGTCTATAAGCCTGAATCCGTTCTCACTAGTTATGTCATGGAGGCTATGATTAACAAATGTTGCTCTAAATATGTTCTCCTTCCCCAATTTAACATTGAAATCTTCTAAGACTATACTGATTCTACTTCGTGGGGTTTCATTTAGGGTATGTTCCAAATTATCATAGAATTTGTTCTTCTCCTCTGGTGTTTTTTCTTCCGTAGGTGTATGGCTATTGTCACAAATGTGATATCAAGGAACTGCACTTTTATTGTCAGTACCTTGGGTTGATACTTTTAAATTATATTACCAAATGAACTATACTTTTATACACTACGAAGCCTGTTCCAAATGGACGTTGATCATTACATTCTTCATAGAAAATAGTCGTGTCTTTAAGATCCGGGGTTTCTTTATCGTTATATCTTATTTCTTGTAAGGCCACCACTCCTAAATTATATTTCTCTACTTCTTTGACTAAGCATTGTGCTGCTCCACGTTTGAAAAGTGTCCGAATGTTTCAAGTTCCAAAAGATAAGTCAATTTTCCAATTTCCAATCCATAGCTCCACAATTCTGAGGCAAGTTTGTTGTTCGATCCTTAATAACTTAACAACTTACAAATGAATAGAGAAACTATATATAATTGAAACATTATCTTAACATAATTTTTAAATTAAAACACATTATACAAAATGAAAAAGTGTAATATATTCAAAAAGTTTTTGTTTTAAGAAATGCATGGTAAGCACTAAGCACATATAAATACATAAATATTTTTTTTAAAAAATATGCATATTTTGTATTCAGTACGGTTTTTTAGATTTTTTTGTAAAACGAATTTATACAAGACTCGTAAAAATAATTTTCACATTAGTCCGACACTGTGATTTTTAAGCCGTTTCCATTTTACCGGATCAATGAGTATTAACGATTTTACATAAATTGCGGTCACCGATGAAAACGTATTATAATACGACTATTACTATATGTTTATTTATACAAAAACAAAGAGACAATATCTAACATAAACACGATCAATGGCACGAATCCGAAAAATTATAGTCGTCTCTCTTTTTCTTGAGTAAAATGCTGTATTAATGTTTCTAATAAATAACTTACAGAGATATAAGTATAAGTTATACAGTATAGTAGCAACTATTTTTGATAGAAATCGGGACTCTTTTAATTGCATTAGAAAATATTGAGCCATGAAAAATGTCAAAAATCTTTGAAATTTTGATTAAAAACGATTTATTCATTTTACAGAAGTTGGATAGTAACTAGTTAAATAATTCAAAGTTATTTTATAAATTAGCTTTTTAACGTAACTAATTAACAAACTAAAAATATTTGAAATGTAATTTAGTTAAGTAACTAATTACTTATAGTTATAAATATAAACAAAATTAAATTAAAATTAAAAGTTATTTACGTATTTTCATTTGATATTTATACAGAGTTAAGTTTTTTTATTGCGTTCCTTTGATTTTTTAACTCTTTGTTAGAAATTCAACTATTTATAAAACTATAAACAACAGCAGGAATATGATTATAATAAAAAATATATATATATATATACAATACATATGATGTATATAATATGGTAATGTGAAAATATGGATTATTTTTCGTTGAAAATCAACGATACATTAATATTTATTTTCATAGATGGTATAATATAATAACGACACTAAATCATTTCTATTTTCATGTTATATTGTTGTATTTTCAAATTAAAATATAATAATGCGATGAAAATGCATTATAGATGCTATTACGATAACGGGACAGTGGGTTTTTAAAACGTGTGTTGCATTATTCGCTTTATCCAATTGGAAAACAAAAATTATAACTGAATATGTTAATTTCCTTAACAACTTGTAACTTAACTAATAGTTATTCAAATCCGTCCACATTTTCTTTGAACGTTTAACTATTGACTCAGTTGATTAGTTTTTTTTTTAGACAAACTTAACTTTAAAGGCGATTAACTTATACCAAGCTTTGTTTTTATACCACTGGATGTTAATTAAAAAAAAAAAAAAAAAAAAAAAAAAAAACAATCACCTGAACAATCCACAGTAGGATGTGGTGGGGTCGAACGATTGATCGAAAGGTACCACTCGATCGAGGAACTTTGGCGTGAGGGTCAGTGACGATACGGCAGCCAAAAAGCTGTGATCGCCGAGTTCACCGGGTTCTACGCCACAACGTCCGCCACTGCTGCTAATGGTACCGTTTCGAGCCGTTTCGCCGCCACTGCCACTATGTCCACTACCACCTCCACCGGTTGACACCATGCCGTTGCTTTGCGAAACCAACCGGGACGAGTCCACCATGAACTTGGGTCTCTGGCACATTTCCTGTAACGTGTGACAACAAAATTAGTAACACTGTTAACTTTATGGTGATGTGTGCTTCACGGATATAGGGAAACAGATCGAAAAAGCAATGTAGCAATCAAGTGTAAAATACAAGAATCTCGAGAAAAAAATTACAAAATACAAGTATTTTGAGAAACATAAAGTAGATACCTATAACGAATATAATGTTTATATTTAAAAACAAAATAGAAATCATTCAGAAAAAATATACATTAAAAAACTGTATAAATGTAAATACAAGTGATGATATCTATATTTTATATACTATAGATAATAGAGCACACTACACGATTTATAGTAATTTTGAGTAGAAATTAATATATAATAATAATAAGTATCACAAAATAATTTTAAAACTATATACAAAAAAGCAATAAAAAAAATTTTAAAATTGTATTATACGAGATTGTATAGTATAGTATTGATAGATTGTTACAAAGTTTTAAATATATGTTTTCATAATAATATAAAACTGATTTTATCATCAAAAACTACTAAATTTATCACATATATTTCGGGAAGAATCAAATGTAAAATATACTTTTTTTATAACTCGGTGCGGATAAAATAAGTTTTGAAAGAAGAAACTCGCACG
This sequence comes from Pemphigus obesinymphae, assembly GCA_025469235.1. Lineage (NCBI taxonomy): Eukaryota > Metazoa > Arthropoda > Insecta > Hemiptera > Aphididae > Pemphigus > Pemphigus obesinymphae. Next base: position 36,278 of record JAIPRL010000522.1, read on the forward strand.
AGCTGAAGAAGTTATCACATCAATGTCATACTATATATTCTATATAAAATCCAAACATACAAGTTAATATTATCTTCCAAATCATATTAATATATGTATCAAAAATCAATTTCGTTAAACTCATACGTATTTGTATTTTTGTATGTAATTAAAAAAAAAACTTATTAACTACCTACCTAGTTATTGCTTGCATTTGTCTATCTATACATACAGTGACGGTTTTATGGGTGGTACAGGGTTCCTAAACTCCCTCTCTATTTATATCATATAATAAATAATAATATATAAAATATGAAATATATAATAAACGAATAAATGTAATTGTATAAAAAAAAAATATATTGTTATAAAAATATGCCACGCATGGCTGCCCAAAACCAAAGTGGTTGGATGTGGTTAAAAAACATAACAGAATTCAGACCTAGAACATTCCAATAATAGAGAGGAGTGGACTAAATTAGTTTAGGCAGTAAAAGGGCCTATGGCCAGTAGTCCTAATCAAAAAATTATATAAATAGGTATATATTTATTCGATATAATATATAGCTATATAATCACGCGATTAATTACCTATCTATATATATATATATATATGACTGACACACAAGAACGTCATTCGTATAAGATGACATCAATAAATCATAAGGATTTCCGGAGAAATCGTTTAATTTTTTTCTTGGGGTCATGATCATTAGAAACATTCCTCAGTAATGCTAAACACTAAAGTACTAAAAAAGATTAAATAGGTACTAACAAAGATTTTTAATACGGTCGAAGGACATGGTCGGAGGGTAATAGTTCTAGAAGTCGCTAGACTGAAACGCAAATGATTCGATGATTGAAAATCGAAAAAACGGTCTCTGGCCGATTTTATAATAACATAATATAGTGGCACGAAGTGTGTTAAAATTAGTAATTATCTCATTCAGTGACCCATGTCTAGAAATATATAATTTAGTTATAATTAAATTTATAATAAGTATATAATTTAATATTTATGTACTGAAATTATCAAAATAAAAAGTATATTAATTTTAAAAGGAAATTAAAAAGGAAATAGAAAAATTCATCAAAATATAATTATATATAACGTTTTAAACAATCAAATTAAACAAAATATTTTTATTAGAGTCCATTTTTTGGTCCATAAGATTAAAACTTATAGAATATTTTAAAAACTTTATAATATTTGTAACATGTTTTTAAAATATATTAACAAAATACTTACTATTTATCTTTTTAAATATAACATTTCCAAAATTCAGAAGTTATCTAGGCATATTAAAACTACATCCATTTTTATTTACTTAGGAGTTAATTCAAAATCAACTAGAAAAAAGAATGAAAAATTTGAATTTTTAAAACCTATTCAAAAACTTGAAATCACTGCCTATCAGGGTCGTATCTAGATACAGGCATAAAGTTTTTATCTGGGGCGCAATATTACTAAAGGCGCAATTTCCCATTTCCAAATTATTATACGAATAACATATGTTTTTGTGTGCTTATTTTCCGTTTATAAAATCGATTCATAAATTTTTCGCCAAGTGCCATAATATTGCCCTGTTATACCTACTATTAAATAAAGTTGTTATAAATCAAAATGTATACAAATAATAATTTAAAAAAAGGCCTCCACCATAATATGAAAATAACAATTTTCTAATTATAATTCCAAAAGTCCAATATATTTTTATATTTTGATCGAATCATATTCTTCCATTTTCATTTTTTATATTATAATAAAAACTCTTTGAATTTCCCAAAAATTAAAATTCAAGTATCTAATGAAAAAAAAATTGTAATTGATTATATAATAAAGAATTTAAATTTCGATTTACGCGTTGCTACATTCTGGTGGAATTAGAATCGTGAATTTGAGTAAAAATAAACATTTTTGTTGTTGCAAAATAGTTCGTGACATGTGCATACGGATGCGTGTAATAGTTCCCGTATGTACTTTGGATACGGGTTAATAATATTATACTATATTATAATGATCATGTTTGACTCCCAAAAGCATAAGGTCGTATAACATCAGAAAAAAAATTGCATAAATAATACTATTCCTAATAATGGGGTGCAGGCCCATTTATAATAATTGTAAAAATATCATATATGATTATATGAAACTATACATATTATTACTACCGGACTTGTAATTAATACTTATTTAAATATTAAATAAATAATATTAAACAGTTCTGTGGGCTAATTTTAAGTGGATTTGTATAGAAATTTTTCTAATTATATGAAAATGTCATGTGTAAGTAGGTCATGTACCTATGTGTAAGTGTATAAATGTATATTAGTACTACCCGCAATCCATATAATACCAACATTACCCGATTTTGTGTAAACCGATGACGTACGCCTAAGCACATGCGTGATCGCTGTTGACGTTTCATGAATTTATTTAAAAGTTTCCATGTTTTGTACATCGTATGGACTGATTTGGATTTCGAAATCAGATTTGAATAACTTCATGAACAAATTAACTTTTAACCGGCTTTTTTACATTTTCAATTTTTATATCCAATACTTTAATATTTGGTCAACAAATATTTAGTATTTTTCAATTTCATAAAACACATTTTAAATTAGATAAAAAATTTAATAATGATTAAATGAAAAAAAATATTTAAAAAGTCGATTAAAAGTAGCGTTGTTAACAATTTTAAATCAGTTTTCAAAATCTTTATTGGACTATATTCAATCAATCGCTACGATCTTCAAAAAATAGTTCTTCCTAGTGTGTAAAACTCGTCTGTCAAGATCTACCTTAAATAAATTGCAATAAATATTTAAAATACTATCAACTCAAATATTAGTTTTTGAAAAGTATTTAGAATACTAGGTACTCAATTGCCTACGTTTAAAGATCATTTGAGATATTTATCAAAGATATTTTCATAGATGCTTATTAAAATTTTAATGGGTTTTATTAAATTAGTTTACATAATTCAAAATGTATTTTATAATCTTTAATCGTGATTACAACTAATATATATATATATAGTGGCCAATGATCAATAAATTATGTGATAGCTGATAAACGTAGAAACTAAAAACTAATGCCATTTATTTAAAAGAAATCTATATTTCAAATACTGTAAAAGCGGTAATACATGAAAAGTATTTAAAATAAATATTCAAATATTTAAAATAACAAAATACTAAAAAAAAGAGTATTCTTACTTACAAATACTTTATACTTTACAAATTTGATTAACATAAAAATAATAAAATACTAAATAGGAAAATAGCACTAAAATCATTTAAATCTCAAAAATATTCAATGACTTACAATATTTGCTCAAGATATTTATCTAACATCCTACGCAACAATAAATAATAAATGTCTATAAAATCCATTCACTGAATTTATTAATATAAAATATCAATTACTCTAGGTATAATTTATAAATATGTAATAGGTAGTTTATAAAGTTAGGTTAGTACGACGTTATTATATTATATTCGTGCAGCTTATTAATAATGATTCTAAAATACATATAATTAATTTTCGAACTGTCTATCAATTTTTAATTAATATTACTATATGTACCTATATAATTTTTATAATGAATACAAATCGCCGTTTGTATTTTAATTAAACAATATAACGGTAACCGTATAACCGTAACATATAGGTAATAATGTTTATTATAGGCTCAGCAAACATTAAACCGAGTTTACTTTCTATTATTTCCGTATCCTACACACGTCTATACGGAATTTTAAAACAAACGATTTAATTGTCTAAAATGTTGATCATTGAAAATATTTAATATATATAGGTACTTGCATTTAATTACTATTATGTTTTCTTTGAAATTTTACATGAACTTTTAGAGTTATGAATATACCTGTTGCTTGGGTCCAAAAGGACCAATTTGTTATTAAAATTATTACTATATAGGTACTATTTCCAATTAAAATATTTTTAAGTTTTTGTTTTTCAATAAATTCATTTATTTTTTTTAATTTTATATATTGAAAAATACAATATTAAGAAGTTATTATAAGTTGGGAAATTTGAAAATTGTGAAAATTACTATTTAATTTCACTACCTATGTTATATGTCCTAATCTAAGAATATGTATGTGTATAACTAATAACTACCTATTGGCTAACTAGTTAAGAAATTAATGTTAAATAATTCTTAATTTATAAACTTAAAAATAGTCAATTTGGTGTACGATAAACTCTACAGTATATCTACATATACAGTTAAAATATCATCTAAAACATCATCATAAACATCTACACATTATTATATATTAATCTGAATAATAAATATGGGCTTTTAAATATAAATATTGAAAACAACGTTTTTATATTGACTATAGGTAGGTAGGTATTTGAAAAACTCAATACAATATATAGTGATAACTTTCAAACTAATGTACATATTTCATTATTAATGTATATATTTGTTAATTTACGAATTTTTAAATTATATTATCATTAATTATTAAATATACTCCAAAAAATTGCAAAATAAGGAAATATGCTCTTAAAACTAAAAAATTACTAAATATGCAAAATTATGCACTTTAAACTTTTGATATTTTTTAGTAGTGCCTTGAAATTAATTTACCTACTAAGCAATAAACTGAATATTCCACAAGAATCGTGCACAATTTCTGAGTCTTACTCATTACTCAGATACGGAGTTAAGTCAATATTTTTTTTCTAGTTAAAAAATTAACATAATGAGTGAAAATTAACTTATTTTTTTATTACCCAACTTAACTTATTTGGATTATTTTTTTTCGTTATAACTAGCCTATACTTAAATAATATTATTTTATACATTTTTATTCTAGTTTATGTAATTCTTTAGATAATTTATAATATATAATTTTAAATAACTACATAATTTACAATATATTTACCCATTTTACGACTACTAATTTTTGATAATTATTATGTAAAAAACAATTGTAATTTAAAATAAATTAAGTTATTTTAATAAATATATTCTTACATAAAATATTAAATGAATATAATATATTATGTATTATATGTATTTTATTTATTTATATATAATATTTAAACGATCTTTAAAACTATTAGTGCCCAAACACATTATGATTTCTTATTATAGTCTATATTAAACAATTAATAACTTAGTAGAGAATAGCATTCTCTACAAAGTTATTAATTACATTAACAGTATATAAAATGTTTAAATTATTCAATGTTGACTAAACATATTTCGTTAGTTTTAAATGTAATACACTTGTAGTAATTTTATGTCTTTTATACCTAATTATGCTACAATTCGTATAATAAATAATATTTATTTAATTCTTCAATTCCTACCTTAGATTCTAAGTGAAGCAAAAAAAATATGCTGGTTTTATACTGATGGGTATATTTTTATGTCTATATACATTTTGCGGGTTGAAATAGTAGAACAGGAGTTTGGAAGAAATGAGGTTTTTTAAGTAAAATTAGTTTGGCACGTAGTTGGCACTTTAAAAAGGACATTTTTCAACTTTCCCAGTAGTTTTATTAAGTGTCAAAAATCATCTAAAAAAAAAAAACAAATAAAGTTGTCATAGTTAAAAATGTTTACTTATTTATTTTTAATAATAATATACTGAACTTTGCTCAGAATCATCTTTCAAATGCCATAATTTATCTTAGGTTTCAAATTTGAATGTATAAAAATAATACACTATGCTGACTAAGGGCCAAGGACTAAGGAAAATGAACCAACTTCCACTATAAATATCTGGATGACTTTTTTTATTTAATTATAATATCAAATTTTGTAATAATTTTTGATTATCAGATAAATAAAATCGAAGATTTTCGATTAATTCAAAAAAATTAATTTCTGAATTTTCGTATACTATTTACAACAATCGTACTAAACTAATAAAATTATAATCGATGATGAACTTATATAATAATCGGCAGTCCCTAATTATATGTTACTACTACAAACACGTTATATTATAATTTAGGTATGGCGATCAAAATATTATGTACAGTGGAATGTAATTTTTTTTTTTTTTTACATAAAAACAAAATGAACGTGGTTTTATATTATTATATTGTATGATTATCAAAACGGTAAAAAGTTTTTGTACGTTTTGAAATAAAATTGATTATTGTTATGAAAAAAGGTCATATTTTTTGGCATATATAGAAAATCACGTGTGTAAAAATACCATATGGTATCGTATTAAAGTATAACAATCACACAAGACTAATTATGCGGTTCCATAAAAAAATCATCATTCGAATATCAACACGCACTAATGACCACATTCGATAAACATAATATATATTCCATTACATTTATATATATATACACGAGATAATAACACTCGTCAACGTTTATGGTCAACCAACACAATACCTATATGGCTATATATATATATATATATTTTTTTTTTTTTTAAACGAGTCCACGATGATTAATGACCACAATGAACAAAAATCTTAAATTCGAAAAGTAAAAGTATAACAGTACAAATAGTTTGTCGGTTTAATGTTTATAATATATTTTTGGAATTTTCTAATGATAATCAAATCGTCATTATCGTCGAGATAATATCCAACTATTAACCAATATATATCCGCTAAATCAAAACGACTTACAATATTATAATAATATTCACACCGTAGAAAATTGAAATCGAACGAAAATTACTCGAACTTATAGTAGGTATATTATTCGTGGTGTTATTAGGTATATGCAATTGTCGATTAACTGTTTTCAAAACGTTCGCAGTTATATGATTACGTGAGAATATACCGTTACACTTTAACCCGCTACTCAAATTTACTGAATTTACCTTACTTGAAATATACTTTTAAATAATAATAATAATAATAATAATAATAATGATATAGTTTAAAAAAAAAAATTAAAATCTCCTGGGGAATAAATGACAATTTTCTACCTATTTGGATTTTATTTTTTATACACTAAATGAATAAGTATTAAAATAATTATATTATAACCAAGGATGAGTACATGTACATCAACAGTTAGTTAATAGGACAAAAATTGAAGTAAAGTTATTTTTAGGTTTCAAACCATAATCGATTCGGTAAACACGTAAAATTATGTTTAGTAATAATCTGGATTTATAATAATATGCTCTTAAATATGCACTAAAAAAAAGTAATTATTCATAAATATGCATAATGCATTTTTTTTTCATTAGATATAGGTATATTAGATATTAGAAATACATTTTAATAATTTTGTGGACGATATTTAGATACTACATGTTTGCATAATGTTTCATGATTCCTGGTGTATACAAGTTGAGGCGGTGGTCTAATGACTAATATATAAAATTTACTACAAAAAAAATTAACACTCAACTGAAAAATTGTAGCAAACAAATATTAAAACTAAATAATTTAAACTTTATATTAAACTTATACATTTCCAAAATAACGAAGAAAAAATATTCAGTAAAGAGATTATAAGAAAATATGCATTATTATGCTCAAACACCCATTATATGCAAAAATATGCTATAGGTATATACATTTCCGTATACCTATGCATTTTTATTATAACAATATGTAATAAATTTTACCGAATTTACTTCTTGAAATTCACTACAATTATTGTCCATAAAACTAAAAATTTTAAATAACAAAAAAAATGTAATTGAAAGATTTGATGAATATTTAATTTAATGCATTAAATTCACAGCCCTCAATTAATAAGTTGTTATAGTTATAATTATTTATAGTAGGTTATGCCAAGTTCTGTTATGAAAAAGGTTTTAGCTTAGAATTTGATTTGAAATTTTGAGTTTTATATTTATAATATAAGTTATCTTGATTTCTCGAAGTAGGTACATTATTATGAAAAAACGATATGGAATTAAGATAGTCATTAGGCATTAATTATTACTAGGGCTTGAATATAAGAAAATCGAAAAATGTTCTTAAAAAAATTTTAGGCGCGTTTAAAATTTCATAATTTTGATTTTCCGAATTTTATTTTATTTTATTTTTTTGCTTTTTAACTCTTATACATGTACTTTTACAACATACATTTAGTTTTGGAAAAATTTAGGCCACCATGAAAACTTTGACGGGCGTTATGAAGTTGATTTTGAGCCGAGTAAGAAATCTATTAATTTTACAATATGTCTTTTTTTTTTTAAAAACTACTTTTCGGTTAGAAGTAATAATTTTTTTATAGTAATTAATTTTATGGTACCTTCAAGGAGTAATTTTTATATTTTGCAAGTAATTTTCTTAAGAAGGTGCTATACCACGAAAAACAATCCTTTAAAAGTTTAAAACCTAGTTTCATACTTTTAAGTATTATACCGGCTAAAATAATTGCAAAAAAAAAAAATATTTTTTATATTAATAAAAAGCTGATATTTTTCTTAAAATTTTATAAAAATAAAAAAACTCCTTAAAAACAGGTGTTGGGTATTTCGTGTTATATGCATTTACGTCGTAAACATTTTTAAAGTGGGAAAATAACAAATTTAATGTGTCGTGATTACTATATTGTATTACTGAAATAATATAGTAGGTATACAGGTATACCCGTATTATGGTGACATTGTAAATTTTTCAATGTTTTTTTTGACTGCAGTATCAGTTAGGTGTGTAATATACTACACCGAGCTCCGCTCAAACTCGTTTTATTGAAAGAAATTATTTACCATTGCTTATTATTATTATTATTTGTTCAATACATGTACCAGTATTATTTTATCCAATGTGCAAAGTGCTTCCACCTCCTACTGAGTGGCTTTTTAGGTATCTTAACATACACTTAGACACCTTACATCCCCGTTGTGTTCGTCGGTCCGACTGTCCATATTTACTAGTACATAGTACGGTTACATTATTGATTTAGTTACTAGGGAGATAGATATTATTCGTTTTGTTTTCTACATGCAAGGGCAGGTTAACAAATTATTTGAGAAGTTTATTGTTTAAAATGCACTTAGAAACCGGGAATTTAGCACTCTTGCAGAGTGGACTTTCCTAACTTGTTTTTTATTTTTACTTATTTTTTTTGCTTCATTCATGAAAGATGAATTGTATAATATATAGATCAAAAATAATTATAGTATATAATAGTTCATTATTCGTACCTAAACAAATATTAAATAATACATAAAAATAATGAATCAACGTAAATATTGAATAATTTGCAAAAAAATAAAAATAATATTTATACCGTATTTGTTTTTTAATTTGACATAATTAATATTGTTATTATAATATTTTAAAATCAGCTATACTGATGTTTATATATATGTATATATATGTACATATCTGTACATTTTTTTTAATGATCTTTGAATTTTTAAAGTCACGTTTCAAAATCTTTTTATAGTTAAATAATATTATAAAAGTATGTTTATATTTATTGACACCATACACATATTATTATATAATATATGATATACATATTATACATAATAGATATATACAAAAACTTCATACGTATTTAAGAACTTAAGGAGTCATTCACGAACTATGTACTCATATATATCCTCACGACAACCAACTTAGTGATATTAGAAAAAATCGAAGAAATACCGGTCGATTTTATACAAGTATTGTAGTTTTGAATGACGAATGATGATTAATAAACACTTCGCATTGAGCACAAAACGAATATCCGTTATTGAAGAATGATTATTATAATATTTTTTTTAATCCCGTTACCATTATCGTATATGTACAATTCATATACATACAATATTATATTTTATTCCGTTTGGACCTACATTCACAAGATTTAAATTTCTACACACACATATATATATATATATTTTTTTTTTTTTCTACTACTTTTTAGAAGAACAACAAGAACAAAGTACTAAGGACATTATGTGGACTAGTGTTCGACAATGAGTTTGTATGAAAAAGTGCTTTTATAATAACGAACTGTGTGAAAGGACATTGACTGTGAGTACATGCCTTGCAAAAATCTTTAATGACTAAAGCAAGGGAAACAATCAAAAGACATCCAACAGGAAGGATACCCAGAAGAAAGCTGAAGAAACAATGAATGGATGAAATACGGCAACATTTAGAGAGACTAGGATAGTGACGAATTAGGATGGAAAGATTCAGGATCAAGAAAATGAAGAGAATACAGAAATGTAACAAGGGGGGGGTCAAAAACTCTTGTAGAGTTTTAAAACCATATAGAAAAAGAAGATCGGATCGGATACTATTTTTTTAAAAAAATAAAATTATTTCTGTTTCATTAAAACGATTCTGGGATTCTGGTGTAATATACATGTTTATAACTGTTAGTTATTAATATAAGTATTTATTATTTAATAGTTTTAAGCATAAAATTACCACTTTGATATAATGAAAATCTAAAAATCCATAATTACCTACTAAAAAGGCATAAAATTGGTAAAAAAAAATTCGAAAATTTAATCACGTTTTTAAAATACTAAATTAGATATTAGGTATACATTTTAAGTGTCTATGACTATTCTGAAACACGTAGAAATAACTGTAATCGAATTTAACGACTGTATGTTTTTCCCATTTTCCAAATTTTTTCAATGTCTAGTTTTTTCATAAGTGTTATAAAAATACTTACTGAAAAATCGATCTCTTTGGAACTGAATGTATACTAAGTATATAGATAAAATTCTCCACATTAAACATTTGGAACACTAAAACTATTTTGGGTAAAAACATAAATATATTTACGTGTGAAGTCAAAAGAATAATTATAAATAAAATGATATAAATGTAAAATCAATACATTCCAATGATTCTAAAATACGTAAAAAATTCTAGATCCCTAATGGGTCATCATAAATGCATTTTTCTATTCTTACTTTCCGACTACGCTATAAGGTGCAGACACACTTATATGTTTTTTACAAGAGGTATTATTGTTTCATTGAACGATAAACCTTCAGTGAAATACAACTAGTCGTTTCGACAAGTGTAAGCAATAAAACTAGAAGTAAAACACTATATATATAAGTAGTATACGGTTTTTTGATTTACATCAACACCTGACCATCGTTAAATTAATAATATACACAATATCGGGTTTCAGAAATAGTTGAAACGAACGGAAAAATCGGGATGTTTGCGTTAAGGCGGTGATATTGGTTTTGCACCATTCAAACGAAAAATAAATCGGTATTTAAATAAAAGTGGTGAATTTAACAGGTTGGCTAACGTCAAAATTCCCTCTCCGTTTTCGATCATAAAATATAACATAAGCTCCATGAATATACAGCCGCCGTAAAATTTCGGCAATATTAATTAAAACCGACCATGCGATCACACACACGAAACTGCTCGAGAACCGTATGCTATATACCGAGTGATTCTTTGAACATAAAACACTTGTTTTTTCAGTAAATTCTTACATTTACGAATATATTATGTTCGTAAATAAAATTGTACTGGTCTGGTTTCACAAAAATTGTCCCTCAAAATTCGTGAATGAGATTATACACCTTTACGAATTATGGAGAATTTTTTCAAAAGTTATAAATTTAAGTTGAAGCTGGGGTGATGTGGAAAAAAACCTCGTGAGAGACGGTAAATGATTTAAGAAAATATCATATGCCCGTAATTTCTGTATCTGTCTTGCTGTAATTCAAATGACAATATAGGAAATTTACATCCTGCATTCTTACAGTTTTTTTAATTTCTAATATTAGAGTGAATTGACCTATTATATTATTAGATGAGAATATTATCTATGCTCGGTTATCGTTTTTTCCAAGTATTGGTTTAAAAAATAGATATTAAAATATACCTATATTTGTTTTAATCATTGTGATTTAAAAACAAATATATACATAATATAATAAATATAGGTATAATGTCTTTATGTTAAGTCCGCATATTTTGCTTTCTCTGGTTGGTAATGAATCAAAATCGCATTGTACTTTATCCTATAATAACCTAAAATTTCGTAATATATTATAGTTTATAATCTTTTATTGAATTTAAAGAGGGAATATCTTATTAATAATAATAATACATTATATAGAGAATATTTTCAAGGCTTAAGAGGACTTCATAAGTGTATTTTTACTATTCCAAAACATGTTTTGGATCTATCACTACACCGCAGTAAATAATTATTACAGAAACATAATTTGGCTTCAAAATAAAGATTATGAATTTTATTATGCTCCTTAAAATATTTATTTTCAAAAAAAGTTTTAAAAAATATTGTTTTAAACATATCGATGTTACCTGTTTCAAAAGAATTAAAAACCTTTATTTTAAGTGAATTGTTTAGGGTGCCGTAGATATAGACCAAAAAGCAATACAAATATAATAAAATATAGTATTAAAATAATATTTTTTTAAACAAATATCGTAATTATGCGATAATAAAAAATGAAAATAACATAGGATAACTTATAAAATTGTATATAAACATTATTAGGTTGTTAAACTTTTATTTTTCTTAAAATGTTCTAAAAATGATCTATATAAAACCTCCTAAAATAGCAAGAAATCTTCTTAATATATCGTATTTAATTTTTAGTTAGCTGTATTTTAGCTGTATATTAGCTGTATATTCTTTGTTAGACAATACTTTATTAATAAGACATGACATTAATTAATCAGCTCTTAAATTTAAAGTGTTAATATAAAAGTTAAAATCAACCGATACAATTAGCGTTTTATCACTCGTTTGAATCACTCGGTATGAACACAGATATATACATAAGAGAATTATGCGTATATATACACACATACATCGTCCGGTTGATCTCTGCGACTCGACGTCCAAATGATTTACGACCAGTGGGGCTTACAGCCTCCTGCAGCGGTTTTTGAATTCAACAGGCACCCAATCGAGATTTTGTCGGGAATTCTTCGTTCTTTGCTCGTGACGTGCTTGTATAAATAATATAATATTGCTATATCAAACACACGTGTTATATATGCGAACTCAATTTCAAACGATAAACATTAATTAAGACGTCTTGCGTCCACCCCCGCACACCACCGATGACAACGACAGAACGTCTAATCAAACCGTCACAACAAATCGAAATAAGACCCACCACCAGACGTATATAATAGACCTAATAGCATAATAAAATGCAAAAGAAGTAATAATACAGATTACATTAAACCTGCAGCAGATGGAAGTATGGTAAATACAGTATGGTTATGCACAGGTTAAAATCATATACCATACAGAAAAAGATGTCCAAGGATGTTTAATCGAACAAAACAGTCGAGATACATGTTGGCAAAATCACGAAGTACAGTATATTATTAAATTTATTCTTAAAATACTATAAAATTCCAAATATGTGTTAATTCATATTATTATAAATATAATAATAAATTCGTTTTATTCTCTAATGTTTCTGGACATTTATCATTAAAACATCTTTATTTTTTCCTTCCAGACAACAACTTTCATAGAGCATTCCGTTAGTGATTGTCTTACTATAGAGTAAGATGATATACACTGATTTTTGAATCTTTCCTCTCTATAAGTATATATGATATATATATATATATATATGTATATAGATATTGTTTAAATTTGATCTGATGTATTAATTATTCATATTTATAGCTATTTCCTGGTCTTTTAGTTTTTCATATTTAATTGTTTATATTCGGACACTGTTTTTTCCATTAATTCAAGAGTTTTAGCTTAAACTGTATCCACACCTCTACAGCTTTTCACATTATTAATATATCTTCTATGTTTCTTGTCTATAAGTTTATGGTATATTTGATTTTTACACATCCATTTGGAGATATACAAGTCTGTTTGGGGATGTTTTTTTCTGGAAAAGTATGTACCCTTGATTACAAAGTCTTTCGACATTTCCATATTAATCTATTGAGTTCCATTATCATTTCTGATACAGTAAAGGCTTTTAGATCCTTAATTAGGTTTGTATATAGCTTATCATTCTTTTTTGGTACCTATTCAAATCTCCCAACAACACCTTGTTGCAGTGTTTTAAGATATTGGCATATACTCTTCCAGAAAATCTTCCTTCTTTTCAATGTTCATCCTTCTTATCTTCAATAAGTTCATAGCAGCATATAATTGCTAAAATGATAACTCGACCTTTTAGAATTACATAATATAATTTTTTGTTAATTGCTTCAAAGGTTTTTACGCGAGACCCGATACTATCATGTTTCAAAATTCCAAAGCTATTTTCATTTTTCCCGTTTCCCGGATTACTATAAAACAAGGTCGTATTATCCTTTTTGCAGTGTCTCCTGCAATCCTTAATCTCCTTAAGCATCTAATTTCTTGTAGCTAATATATATACTTTGTATAATTTAACTAATTTTAGGAGATTTGTAATACTCCTGGTTTATTTAAGATTCTTATATTCCATGATCCCATTTTCATTCCATTTCCGAATTCCAGTCGCTTTTCCGTATTATTAGTAGTTAGAATTTAGAACAAATAATTTTCAAATGATGTACTAAAATTGACACAGAGCCGTTTCATAGGAACAACACTGCGTACTGAATTTCATCCTAGCTGAAATGTTAAACTATGGAAATTAGAAAAAATGTAAATCTAGAATGCAAAAATCTGGTAAATGCATTTTTGAAATGTATTAATCTATAAAAATACATTTCTGAAACATTAAAATATAATTTTCTTTTTATATTTTAGAAATTAGTATCGTACATATTACTTTTTCATTGGAGAATATCAAATATATGACACATACATATTTCGACGCAAAAATATAATTGCTTTAATAGACTGTAAAAAGTGTTCGATCATTTAAATTTCATAATAGTTGTGAAGGAGCAGTACATTTAATGTTGCCTATAAATTTCCAACATATAACCAAAAAATTAGGTACATATTAATAAATATACGCACGTTTGATAATTTTAGAAACTTTAAATGTAAGTATACCTACCTATTTATAACAATGTAGAGTCTAGATGGCAAATAAAAAAGATTCAGAATGTTCTTAAAATATTTCCAGAAAGCCAAATAGTGTTTTTAAATGTTTCAGTTAAAGTTTTTGTTTGGAAAATTAATAATTAAATTGAACAATTGAAAAAAATTTTAATATATACAAATGTACATACAAATATGTATCAAAAATGATTTTAATGTTTTATGATAATCTTTTATAATAATTTTATGAACGTCATTATAATATTCGTGAAATGTTTTTAAATATTAAATTGGGAATATTTTTAAAATGTTAATTTCCCAGACACTAATATTTCCCTTAAACATTATTTTACTTTCAAGAAATGTTTTGAGAACATTTAATTGTTTTTTACGGTATCTGGGAATAATGCAAGGATCACACGATAATTCTTGCGCATGCGTATAAGTACGAAATAATCAGATATTCAAGTATGCGTGTTTTAATTTGTAAATGCAGTTGGTAATATATAACAATATTATATATACCGTTTTATGTTTATCTCATATCCATCAAGCATCAACCATGCACCTATTATAAACAAAATCACACACCGTGTTTAAGGGAAAAAAAAACAAAGAAAACACTTAATTGTGGTTTAATGACCTGTTATGAAACTGTGAATATATAATAATAAACATTGGACGCTATGTTTTTTAACGTGTTTGTTGTAATTAATTTCGAGAAAACGTATATTACTCGCGAAAACAAAACAACTGAATAGTCATTTACTGCGCTCTATAATATTATGAATGTTGTCGTTCAATTCCTAACCTAAAATACGCCAGCGTACAGTCAAAACTACCACGGTCAAAAACTCACTATTAATATAATTAAAAGGACAATAATTTTGAGATATTAAAACGATATAGGTACAAAAACATTCAAATTCAAAATTAAATCTATGTTTTAACCTAATTTATAAATTACTGTTAAAAAAAATACACCACAAGATACAATAAATAAATCAAATTTCCAACGTTCAAAATAAAATAGCTGACTGTTTATTTAATTTTTTTAATTCAGTCTACGAAACTATTGAAGAATTATGTGAGCTACATAATATGTTAAACGAACTAAATTATAAAACATTTTAATGAAACAAAAAATAAAATAAAATCTAAAACTTAAATAAGTATAAGTATTAAAAAATATCATTTTTCAACCTATGAAAATATGAAATTTGAACAAAATATAATTTGTATAGGGAACAAAAATCTATTTCAAAAGTCCTAATAACTTTTCTAAAACAGAATAGCAGTAGATATTACAAAATATTTTGAATCACAGGTGGCTTGACATAAATATCAACATGTTTTTTTTTTTTACTTTATCATTATTATTGTATAATTATAAGCTAAATTGACTACATAAGGAACTAACATATTTAAGTCATCGAGAAAATTAATTCATTAAAAATTAAATGTAAAAATGAGTTTATTAATGATTTTTTCACTAATTAAAATGTATACATTTTTTGATTGATTATTGTTGTTTAAAATCGACAATCCAAATTTGTACTTTATTTATGATCTTTTTATAGATACAATCATCGTGATCTATACTAATTATATATGTAAACCTATACGCAAAATGTTGTCTAAATATTTTTTTTTGTAATACGAGTATGTGATATTCAACTAATGATTATTATTTTTCTTATATTTTTCCTGATTCTTTTTCCAACTAATATGATTAATAGTTTGGGAACCCAAGGCAAGTATACCAAATAATCAATATATTTCTCAATATGAGGTTCTTGAAAAGTTCATTATTCACGACTATAGTTAAGACTTAAGAGGATGCTATACCCGCATTTTCTGTCTCCGTCTATCTAATTGGCAATATAGCAAAATTGTACAACGCAATATTGAAATTATGACATTTTGATTATATTTAGAGCTTAAACACCTATTATCAAATTTAACGAGTAGAATAATTTCGAGTGAACCTCATGGGCTTTTTGTAAAATATTGTCAGAAAAAAAAGTTATGGCATTCTTAGTTTTTAATATTTTTAAATAGCTTTAACTTTTTCGTCAGACGATATTTTATAACATGCTCATGAGGTTCACTCGAAAATATTCCTCACTTTAAATTTTGTAATAGGTGTTTATACCCAAAATTTAACCTTAACGCCAAAATTTCAATTCTGCGTAGTGTGATTTTGCTATATTATCTGTTAGATAGACAGAGACAACAAATGCGGGTGTAATATCCTCTTAAGAGTATGATTTGAAATCTTTGAACTTTATGGATTGTTATATTTTTGAGAATATTAAAACATATCAATTACAAGTACAATATAAAATGTAGATACACATAATACACAGGTATTAAATAACGACTATAAGTAAAATCGTAATATAATGATATCAAATTATTTAATAATGATTCTGTCTTATTCTGTCCAAGATATGAGCAGGTATACTTACGTGAGGTCGCATCCACACGATGGGTTGGATCGCCGGCCGCTTGTTCCTGTACAGGCACTTAGGTCCGGCCGAGAAGTCGGGATCGTCGAACAGGGCACCTCGTTCTCGGCAAGAACGACGAACGGCATGATAATTAGGCTGCTGTCTGGGTCTTTCCACGGTCCAATAACCCCTACAACGAAAAATATTTGAAATTACTATTGAAATCTCACGATATTTAAAAATAAATAATTTAAATAATCAAGTTAGATAGATTAGATTATATTCTAATAGATTAGGTTACATGAATAATATACACTTATACCACACCTTTACTAAGCTAATAGAATATACTTGGTGCTAATTAATCCAAATTAACGCCGTTCAAGAATTATGACACATAACAATAAGTATTTATTGAGTAGGTACCTATTAACTATACTCATAGAATTAACGCGCAATTAATATTAAGTAGGTAAACAATCTTGTAATAACATAGTTTATGGGTAACTAGAAAAATACTACAATAGTAATTAATAACAGTAGAATTTATATTTAAAACTTAATCGCATGATACAATTAAATTGATAACAAAAAAACAAGTAATTCATTATTATAATTTTATTATTTTCATTTAGTTAAATTTTTTACCAATAGCGGTTTAGTTTTGAGTTACACTTACATGAAATCAAGTTGCTGTTTGGTGATAATACACGGGCGAGAAAAATTTCGTGTTATTTCTACCTATTTTACTTTTAACTGGTGAAAATTATTGTAAATTATACAATTACACAGTTAAATAAATATTAATGGAAAATATATAGCACCACATGTTAATAATATTATATTCTCACAGCGTTCAAAATCGATGAAGCAGAGCGACGCTATCTGTTAGAATAATAACACAATATAAATATTCAATGGTTAACACAATTTGTACGTGTCACCAAACTTATATAAAAAAATAAAAATAAAAATATGATTTTTTAGTAATAATAATGATACAATAATATTATTGTTATTACATTAGTGGAAACAATATCCTGTAGTGAAATCACTCGAAACGTTTACAATACAATAATATTTTTGTTGTATATAAAAAATATATCACAATGATATCATGAAAATATATCACAATCTGCACATTTTATGACTAATATCTGAACAAAAAAATTTTTTTATTGTATATTATCATGATAATAGCTCTTATAGTTGTAAGTCAATATCAAATTTATGAGATAGTAACCTTGTTCTATCTCCCACAACTTTTTTTTTAATATCAAATTGATGGAATTTTTTAAATATTCTTTAACAGTTTTTAAAATTATTCCTTTAATCTGATTTCCGTGTACTTTCTCTAATATTTGATTACTTTTATAATTATTCAAAAATTTTACTTTTCAGTACCCTTCCCCTCCCTTCATAGAACTATTCAATCAATTGGTACGATGGACAAAATATAGATATTTTCATGTGTAAAACTCGCCCGCAGAGAATTGTTAAAAAACACTTCTCCCGCATTTGCTTTTTCAGAAATAATATGATCTCATCTATAAATTTGGCAATAAGTAAATTTACTCTAATATTAGAATTAACTAAGTTTTAATAAGAGTTTGGAATGTAAATTTCTTGTACTGTCAGTTGGTCAAACAGATAAAGCAAATGCTAGTGTAGCGTCCACTTAAGACGATTCTCTGCGGGCGAGTTTTACACATGAAAATACCTATATTTTGTTTGATAATTTATTGATTGAAAAGTGCTATAAAGATTTTTAAAACTGATTCAGATTTGATAACAACTCTACTTTTATCTGATTTATTTACTTTTTAAATATTTTGTCTTATTTATTCCTTAAAAATTTTTTATGAAATAGAAAACTACAAATATTAAAATATTGGATATAATAATTTTAAAAGTAAAAAAAAAATCGATTAAAAGTTAATTTATTGATGAATTGAAATATGTTTTACTATTAAAAATCGGATCACGCTAATCGAAAATCGCTACGACTAAAACTGGATACTTTTTAATAAAATTTTAAATAAATTAAGAAAACGTAGACGATCATACGGGTTATGACTTGCGGGTTTACGCATACTAATTTTCATGAAATTACCTACACATAACCCCTTAAAATTAGACCACCGAGAGCAGCCTTAACATAGATCTTATTATTAAATCTATATGCAGCTGTAGGACGACCACCGGTTGAATGTAGTAGATGCCCGAATACGGAGGAATACGCGATACAGATTTGTCAGCCATATTAACATTTATTTTGCGGTCTATTAATATTTATAAAAAAAGATAAAATAAATAAATAATCATTGACGATAATCGGAGGATAATTAAAATATACGATTAAAATTAAATATAGCAATAGTCATGTATATGTATATAAATAACGGTAGAAAGGTCATTATCATTCATATTTTCCTCATACTTAATAATATTATAAACATTATTATGAAGTTTTATACACGAATATAAGCGGTAATTCGTATAATTGGTTTGACGATTATTATACGCGTATAATGCATAAATTATTTATTATTTAACAAGAAGGTATAATATGCTTTGTTTATAATAATATTATTATGTACTATACCTAATATATACAACAATGATGAAATATGTCTGTGCGGACGTATGATGTTCTTATGTGCGTATAAAAATAACTAAAAAATACACAGAGTACTTAAAAAAATTAAATAATCCACAATAGTCATTGCGTGCGGTAATGAGTAATAATTTTTTTTTTAGTTTTTTTTCTATGTATAATAATTGACGGTCAAAATTTGCATTTTTGTCTGTAAATCTAACTTCTAAGGTCTTATAGAGACGTGTGTCTAACAAATTGAAGGTTATTCATAAAATATCGAACGTAACTATTTGATGAAATTATATTCACGAAAATTAGCTGTTGCAGTTAAAAGGAGAATGTTCGCATTTTCTATTTCCGTCTAACTCAGAGGTTCTCAAATCGTTCATAGATATCTACTATACTTATTTATTAAAAATTTGATATACTGACAACCCAGAGTCATATTATTTTTTATTTCTCATCGAGGTTATTCCCGTAAAGTTATAGCCAAAACCTTTCAAACCCCAACATATTTATAACATATTTCGCTCAATGTCAAAACTATACATCAATATTAGATAAGTATAAGTACTTTAATTAATTTTAGGATTTGTCTTGAATATAATTAATAACGATAAAGAAATGTATTCTCATAAATATTTAATACGACGTACTATAATAATAAATATAAATTATTTATTTATTTTAAAGCTATATTATTTTGTTTACATAAAAGTAATAAAAAAAATTATATTTACATAGGTATGTCGATTTTAAAATGTTTTCACTCTCGAATCATAAAAAATTTTAATTTCAAAACGTTAATTGATTTAACATATTAATTACATTACCCACGAACGAGCAATGACGAATATTCTTGCAGCTAAATATAGGTATAGATATGATTTAAGATATTAATTTAATTATAGAGCTAAAAATAGATGGTGCTAAAAAGTACACAACAAAAAAATAAACATTACTTAAAGAATAAAATGAATTAATTTCATCATTTTATGTACTGTAAATAACATATTACTTTGGTATAATATATAGGTACTTATATTTACTATGCCAAAATAAAGTATAAACGTAACCTAGAAAAATGAAGTCATGATATCTAAATTTTTTTAATTTAATATTAAAAATAGTACAATTTTAGGTTTAAAATATTTAAGGTTATAAATATAATATTACTTCGCATTTTGATTAGGCATCATTAATTTTTAAATTATTAAAATATAAATTCGTAAACACTATTTTTGATTTTAGTTTAATTAAACTCGTTCGTTCCAAGTTCTAGTTTTAGGTGATTACATTATTTGGTTAAGGATTATTGATTCTGATTATTACAATAATACAATCGTTGAATTTGAGGATATATTTTTTTTCAAGACTAATATCTATAGTATAATTTTTTTGATTTGACACTGATTAAATCAAAACAATAGGTATCTAATATAATATTATTGAGTATAATACTATATAAGGCTATAATCACATAAACGGTGTTTAAGCTATATACGATTTTATTGGTATAAGAAAAAAAAAGATTCCAGACCATGGAATACACCCATAGATCTATAGATCTTCATAATGTAGTAGCGGTAAAAAAAAAAAAACGGGAAGATATTAAATAAACATAAAAAGAAAATAATTTTGTCCCATTTTCCAAATCATTAACGTTGAATTATGAATACGTGTACAATAATATACAATATAACATTATAAGTACCTACAGTCAAACCAATTATATAACAATAATATAATACGGTTTGGAATTACTGGGCGATATGATGGACAGGTAAGTGTACAAATTTTTTATTTATTTGGTAAAAATGCATGTGACTGGAAGACCTTAGGTATATACGCGCGTTATTACACTGTATTATGGCATTATGGCGTATATAACAAGTATTTATATTTTCAGTGTATATAAACGTACTATGGTTTATTCATGCACCTATAGTTTTTTAACGATATATATACAAGTTATAAATACAAAGTCTCCTAAAACGCAATGATCATAAATATGATTATAGTCAGTGCTTTTCACGTGAATATTTGAATTTTCAACCAACTGATGACATATTTCTTCAAGTTTAAAGATAACGTTTTTCAATATATTTAAAATAGATTTTTTAAATTATGTTTTATGAATAATCCAAAAATAAAATAAAATATGAAATTGGTTTGTTATAATGTGTATAATATTATAAGGTACTCGTATATTGTACACAATATATTAACAAAATATGTCAATTATTGCAAGAAATATCGGGAGGTACTGTTCGTAATATTTATAGGTACCTACTAAAATTATATCATTTAAATTTCAAAACGATTGTTTGATTATTGTAAAATTATTAGCAATAACATTTTAACACAACCATTTTCAATGAAAATAAAATATATATATATATATATATATAAAAGAGTTATTTTAATTTTGTGTTTCATATATAATTTATACTTATATTATTATATTATATAATAATTAATTTTATTTTTCATAATTTATTAAACAAAAAATATATTTTATTTTTTTATTTTTGACCAAATTAACTATTATATTTTTAATTATAAATAAATAATATTATTATGTAGGTACACAATTGAAAATATAGCAATAAAGATAAAAAAATTAACTTTAACTTTTGGATTAACTGAGTTAATTTAACTAAAATTTGGTTTTAACTTTTAATTTTAACTACCTAGTTGTCATTAGTTTATTAACTATTAACTTGTAACTATTTTTAAAAAGTAAAAACGGTTTTTATAAACTTAACTATATTTAGTTAAATATTTTATTAACTTTTCCCATCCTTGTATGTATACATAGTAATATTTATTACTAAGTATTTGAATATTTCTATAATAAAGTATATGAAAATTATTTTAAATACTTTATTACTAGTGTTTTACAAGATCTATTACTTATTTTCAATAACACGACTTGATCAAATACTGTGTTTTGCATTCTGGTACATACTGTATAATGGCGTATATTTTGAATAGGTCATGAAGAAAAAAACGGAAATTGTAGCGTTAAAATAGAAATAAGTGCCTATATTATTAACTCAATCGTTCAACTGAAAAACCAATAAACAAATACATATAAACTGCAGCTACGGTGGAGAATATTGCGGCCAAATTAAACATTTTCTCGCTGCACTATTTCAGCATGAAAAATCTTTGTGATGATGAAAGAAAGACCATTTACAGATAACGACAGAAAAACGAAATACCGAAAAAAAATTTCATTATAATTTCCACATTTTACAAGATATTAAAAAAATGTACAAATAATGAATGCAATGCAGTAACTAAATTTATTTCTCATAACTTTTTGATATATATTTTTTGAATTGTCATGAACCAGAATTAAATGTATAACTATAAAAATTATAAAAGATCTGACAACTTAAGAAAAGGAGAGGGTTAAAGCAGAAACTGTAGCTCCCTCTTTAAACTGAATTTTTATTTTTATTCGCACTAAAATAAAAATTGGCTACAGTATATCGGTATAGCCCGTATTCAGTTTTTAAATTAATCAACTAAACATCGATTAACCAAAATATGTGTTTGTAATAACATAGATGTAGACCCATCCAAGTTTATGTCCACTAAATAAATAACGATAGTCGATACTTGAATTATGAATATTTTATGGGTAGGATACTGGTGGTGGATATAATGAATTTGAAAGCAATGATAAATCATTTATTTCTAAAAAAACGATTTTGAGCGAAGCTTCGATGGATATACTTGACAATTACTGTAGATTAAACTAATAATATATAATAATATGATATAATATAATGAATAAAAAAAGTTCAAAAAAGTGCAAAAAGTTATTTGCATGTAACCGAGAACCCCACGTATATGATAACATCGTAGACTGCCACTAGACTATTGAAAAATATAAAAAAAAACCATTTAAACAAGTATGATAAAATCGTTAAATTTCAATTTAATATAACTTTTAAAAAACCAAGTCCGACCACCAAATTCTGACTTCACCATTATTTTTTTTATCAATAAATACATATTTTTAGAAGAAAAAAAAAATGCGAAAAATTGAATTCTGCTGTAAAGTAGAAAAGTTATATCTATTATGAATTAAATGTCTCAAAATTGAAAATTTCCATATAAGTAGCCTAAAAACTGGTACAAATTTTCAAAAAATTATTGCCTTCAAATGTACTTACATATACATTTTTGGTAAAAATTTTAAGTATATAGTTCTATTACTTGTCTGAAATTCGAACACATTTCATACCAAAATAATATATACTTTTGAAAAAAATTAAATGGCTATTAATAATTATTGTATATTATTGTACCGATTTTTAAAATTTTTTGTATGTAGTTTTAACACTGTATTAAATTTTCAGGTCTTAAAAATTTTAATTCAGCCTATTATGAAGTAAATGTTTTAAATTTGCATATTGCTATAAATAATTTAAAAATAAGTAACAATTTTTAAAAATTAATATTTTATGTGTATACATTTATGGTGAAAATTTCAAGCCCCCAGCATTAATATTTTCAGAGTTATGAAGAATTTTAACCACAATCATGTTTACTGATTTTCATGCTAGTTTACATAGATAGTAAGTTATTTTTATGTATATTAATTTTGCTTTGTTTTTAAATAAATACAAATTACAAAAATGTGTAATATAATCTTAATAAAATGGCGATAATTTATATTACAATCTAATGGTTATAATATATGTATAACTTATCAAAATATCTTAAAATTCATTATCAAAATGAATAATTAATTATCGTTCGGATTTTCCGAGTAATTTTGCTCGTAGAGTGCTCTACTCTACTCTAACTACGAATATTCGAAAACACCCCTTAATAATTGATTTTTCTATCATTATTGTTTTAAACTTGAATAATAACAGTACATTTATTTCCTCACAGGACGAAAAAATCGGGTATGTCTATATGAGTAGCTATCACCCAAATACATCGCAGCATATTTGTATTGTTTTTTTTTTTATTACGAATCAAATGTGCCATCGAGTACAACATCGATTTTTTTTTTATCGATTAATTTAAAAACACAAGGAATTGTGTCGATATAATGAGGGAATCAAATATTCAAATGGAACAAATGATATTTGTAATACATGAAAACGTAGAAAAGCTTTTTTAAAACAATCTCAGTTAAAATTAATGACTAAATGTTAATTATAATAACTAAACCGGTTGAAGTTAAAAGATAAAACTTGATTTTTTAATAACTGGGTTATTAAATTATTAATAAATTACGATCGACTGATAATTGACAAATATACTTTTACATGATTAATTTAATGTATTGATAATTTATCTTTGCATTAAAATCTAAAATAATATAACAACACTAAGTACTACAGTATCCTATATACATGATATGATAATATCCTGTCTAAAAGATGATAACCAATTTTGAAATACAAGAAAAGATAACCTACAAAAAAAGTATTTAAATGCATTAACAGGACTACCAACTGTATAATATTAACGGTTGCAAAATCTCTATAGAGGGGCGGGACCGTCATTAATGACCGCCGTCGTCAGCCTCGTGATCTATCATCTGTGACTGATGGAAAGTATTTCAAAGTCGTCAACGAAGACGGTCTCGGCCTTCTTATCTCTGTGTGTCACAGGTTGCACATAGTTCGCCCCTTCGCACGCACGGAAGCGTTTCCCGTTATCTCCACCGCCTTCACCACGTTGATGACCACTCGAAATGTACAGTTATCACGATCAACAGGTCCGGTTTCAATCTATGGGGAAGTCTACGGAGTGCGTGTGTGTAAAAATAGTAATAATAATAAAAATACAATCATCTGACAACAACATGGCCCGTGGTGTAATCAAAAAAAAAAATATATATAATGTACTTGATAAATACTTATAGGAATAAGCTATGGGCTATAAGTAGAAAATTTAAGACTTTGTACATGTATAATTTAGATTTATGTAGTAAATTCAAATTTAATTATCATTTTTGGATTTTAATTTTCATATCTACCTAATCAAATAAAACAGCAATAATTTGTTTTTAAGTTTAAGCAGGTCAGAACATATACATTTTATTTATTTCTCTTTCACTGTATTTGACTAAATCACCTCAAATAGAATCTACTCAAATTTTTGTGAATTTTTTCAGTTTTTACTTTTTTAAGTAATCGATTAATATTTAGATTAGTTTTCACTCATTTTTTGAAAGATTAAATTAAATATATTTTTGGAAATGTATTTCAAATATTTTTTTCCTATTTATATGAATACGTCAAAATCCCAGTGTTTTGGCTGGAAAAATGTTGGAAAATGTCGGATAAAAAAACTGTTTTATACCGATATAGTCTCTAGAAATAACTCCGGTATTCCCTACCTAACTATTTCGGAAACCCTTTCTTATTGTTTTTTTTTTTTATATCGAATTACAATTTTTTAATTATATTGTTTACAAGACAATTACAATTCCCCCGTCCGTATATTATGCGATAATATTTGTACCTACACGATGTATATGTGACTTCATTTTTATTCGGTCTCTGTCCAAATTCGGCGTACACATACGCATATTTTATTATTTTAGCTTACATTTGTGACGTCACGCTTTACGCTACGTGATGTGTGTGAACCCATTGCAGTTGTTCTAGAGTATGATCGAATGATGCATTCTTTGCACATTTTATAATATGCGCGCGCAACCGATAAATACATTGCCGCAACGTAACAGACGAGGCGTTTCAGCACTGTAGACAATTATTATAATCAGTGCGGCGTCTATTTATAAGAATAGAAATAACCCAGATTGGAAAATGGAAAATATTTCCAGAAACTAAAACAACGCTCTAATAAATTATTTGGGGAAATTATCGGGACAAAAATGGGAATAAAATGCATTATACGAGTATTATTTAAGTAAGATGATATTTTGATCTAAATTTTCAGAAAAACATCGCCAAACTTATTTCACCAAGATACTGATTGAATTCAAAAATCTATATTTTGACGAGTCACGTGATTTTTTCTCAAACTTCTTATAATTTTAGCTGACTATTAAGAAAAGTTAATTTAACCACGAGATTCGTACACCTAAAGTCCTTTAAAAGTTATGTGTAGAAACCTAAAAACCATAAGCAAAAATATGTTTTTCTAAAACAATCTATTGATGAATAATTTATCTAACTCTTATTATGTTATTGGTTTAATAAAAAGAAAACTATAGTGTAATTATTTAGTTTTTGTTATTTTTTTAGCTTATTATTGTTGAAATCTTTAACTGGATTATCCATATTATTTATCACTCATTGCTTGATATCTGGTGATCCTTCTTTGAAATATCGGGCACAACAACTACGGGAAAAGAGACGGGATAAGACAGGTTAAGTAGGGATAACGCAATACTACCACATGATACAAATGATCGTTCATTATACATACATGTACCTATGTATATTGATTATTTAGGTATGTATAGTGCACATCGTATATATATAATCAATGATATTATATAAGTATGTGTGTTTGAATTCCAGCCTCCAAATAGATTTATTTCAACCTCCGGCATGTATAAGGTTCATTGATTTCCATACGACAACAACAACTGCACTGTACCTATATAGTATTGTAGATAACGATATTTCTAAACTTATATATATTATACAGAATATAATAATTATGATGTATGGAAAAACTTTGAATAATATCGATTTGAAATTTTGAATAAGTATTAATATATATATATATATATATATTTGAATCTGAGCACTATTGTGAATGGATATCGAATGGACACGGATAACATTTGGGAACTCAGGACTTATAACTGGTATTGATTTTTGAGATTACGAACAATATTTTTTAATTCATTAGTTTTGATCACTATCTGATTTAAAAAATGTTATTGTCGTCTACTGGTTACATTGAGTTTTGATTAATTGTAGGATTTTACTACCTACTAAACTCTTTTTTTATATTCCGAGTTGAATCGTTTAAAAAATAGTAAAAATATGGTATAGTCTCAAATATTTGTATTTTAAATAATTTATAGCACTCTACGTAAACGGTTTATCGGAGTCCACTAATCAGGTCCATCGCCCCTGCTTCTACCGCAATGTCTCCTACTGCAGAAGTAAATATGCGTGGTTCGCACGGTTCTGCGGATACGATACGATAATCCGGCCATGGAACGACTACCGTGACATTACGCAACAAGTACCTCCACCCGGGGAGGCATAAAGTGTTGGATGAGCGATATACCGGGTGGTTCTTATTTTAATGATCCATATGCTTGTTTTCCAGTCGATTCTCGTGTTTACAAATTATTTTCAAGACATAGAAAGGAAAATATAGTTTTTCGAGAAAATCAAAAACCGTTTAAATGTTTTTTCAATTTTCAAATGTCACGGTCAGCAACTTTCACCAAGAAAATGATGGCATTTATTCCCCAAAAATTATCGCTTAGACTATATTATTAGATATAGAAATTTTCTTTACTGAATGCCGTATATATTTTAAATGCCACATATTTCAAATTAAATTGTCTTTACTTCAAAAATGATTTAAAAATGTGATTGTTTGCCCATTCGAGGTGATTTCACTGAGAATTTTTTTCTTATTTAACCGTTGATGATCATTTCATTTTTACGAAAATATTGAATTTTAGATTCTAGAACGGATAGTGAAAAATTCATTCATTTTACAATGACATATGTTATTATATACATAGTAATGGTTTACCTGCTAGTTCGAGTAGAAAATTTGGGGGAAATGTTTTCCAATACAACTAGCGAGCTTTCTAATAGAAAATTTCGTTTAGTAAATTCATCTAGCATTCAAACATGATTGGTGATAATAGGATATCGCTCTTAACTGATAGCTAATAATCGATTATTTTTCGATTTTACAATGCACAAAAAAAAAAAACAAACAGAAAAAGAAACGAAAAATTGTCAAAAACATGTGTGTTTAATTTTTGATTGAAAAATAATAATACCAGAAATTTAAAGTTTACGACAGATATGAATTGTAGTATTAGGTATATATCAATGTTGATTTTAAGCTTTCCAAATACAAATTCTGATATGAAATACTATATTATATTTTATAAAACTTTTGTAATTTTTTTTTATAACATAACCGAACTTTAAATATAATAATGATTTTATTATTTTCTTTCAATTCCAAAATAATATTCTTATCCTATATCTTTTATTTCTCCACAGCTTTTTGTTTTTAATGGTAACCAATATTTTTTATTCGTATTCCGTTGTATTAAAACAATGTTCTCTCGTGCCAGTTCCACCGCTCACTCCTTATCGAGACATTAATACTATATTATTTAGATGATATCTAAATATCGATGTTCATTAAAATTATACAATAATATTTTTAGAAAACATAAAATCAAAAAATATCTGAGTACTAATGAGAAAATGAAAAAAAATGCTCTACCTAAAGAAAATTAGATATTTTTCATAATAATGTGATACAAATGGAATATTTAAAAATATACAAAGTTTGACCGAGATGATGATTGGTGACTGTAGAATCACCCCGTATATTGTAACCGCCTCCTTGATGAAAAACGGCGTGTTTATAAAGTAAACCGACGGCAGTAGTTCGCCGCAGGCTGGCTTCGTGCCATTTATATTTTATTCTCACACACGAAGTAAAAAAAAAAAAAGAAGGCAAAACGCGCCCAGGAGAGGTCCTTCGCCACCGCATCCTTTCACTTTGTGCACGCCGCCGTTGCCGCCACAGTAGACCTACCGTCGATATCCTCGGCTATCTTCCCTACACATACATAATATATAGTGCAATATCGTTATATTACACTACTATTTGATCGTTTCTTCCACGATACATATATACTGTCTGTGTTATGATTATATACCCAAACAACAACAAAACATTTGTACGATCGATTCGTATAATCGTATATAATACTGGATCACTGATTTTAATGTTCTAGAAATTAAAAATGTACAATTAAACGCAAACACACCACGACAACATTTTAAAAATTTTCAAAATCATATTATTTCTTTTTTGGTAGTACCTATACAAGTTTACTTATGTTTTTTTCAAGTTAAAAGTCTAAAATTAAATAGCTGTTATAATAAAATACCTTAACCAATGTTTTTTTTTTTTTTAATGTACCTGCTTCCATTTTTGGTTTTCTTTTCGTCTAATTTCTACAGAATTGTATAATTGCATGATCGTATTCATCTTCATCTTCATTTAAATCAACCTAGTCCATACTATTATGATAGTAGAAACTATTACGCTCAACAACAACCATAACAACTAAACGATACAACACTATAACTCACAGCTAGAAAATGTATATTTTGTACCAACAGGAACGACAGATAAACAATATTTAGCTCACGCATTATATACGGGGAAAAACAAAATACGTGAACTATATCGAGCACGTCATCATTGCAGTATATTATTATAATAATATATTATATTATAGACTCGTTTGCTGTGCAGTAATGTCAGTCGGAATGATAGATAAGGCGGAACGCGCTATCGTCATCGGTGACAACCTGTTGCTATACAAAGCCATTCCAAACCTAACCTAATAAAGCATGGGTTGTCCAACATTGTGTCAAAACGATCATCACACCATAAAAAAAATACTAAATTATTATAATATTATACTTATAGAAAATAACTCCTAATCTATCCCCATGATATCAGATGATTTGCCTATGATTATTGACAATATTGTTAATAATATGAGGTAGAAAATAATTAATAGTTTGTAAGTAATAATAAACGAATTTTGAAATGTGTATCTATAAATACAAAAAACAAAATTTTCAACTCTATTAATATATCATCGACTTCTTATGAATAACTACAGTTACTATATATACTATAATTACTAGAACTATATTCCACAAAACTTAGTAGTTCGAATTTTTTTAAAATAAAAATATGCAAGTTCAATTAGTTAATAATTATCAAAGCACATTTGTACTTTCTAAAATTGTATATGAATAATAATGTATGTATTTTATCTTATCTATTATGGTTGTAGAATCCAAGAACTAAGAAATATTTAGTCTAGATTATAGGGACTATTTTCGGCCATTATTTACAAAGTTTATCAAACCTATCTTTAAATAATAATTTAAAAATACACATTCTTTAAAAATCGGTATTCAAAGTCAAAATTTAAAGTAAGTTATTTTAAATCAAAAATATAAAATACTTGAATTTAAAGTCAAAACCAAAACCAAAATGCTGGCCAATCGCTAGAAATAATTGCTCTCGCTATTTTTGATTAATGCTAGCTAATAGTTTACAGACAACAGATCACTATAGACCGGCCCTATGAAATATCTGTATTCATTATGCAATTTCG
This sequence comes from Pemphigus obesinymphae, assembly GCA_025469235.1. Classification (NCBI taxonomy): domain Eukaryota; kingdom Metazoa; phylum Arthropoda; class Insecta; order Hemiptera; family Aphididae; genus Pemphigus; species Pemphigus obesinymphae. The sequence continues at coordinate 67,592 of JAIPRL010000522.1, forward strand.
GAAAAATAAAATCGTCAATTTCTATTACCTGCACATTTTGATCAAATGCACAAGTACTGAATTTCATCGAGAATAAATTATGAAAATTGATTCTAAATCAACTGTTATATAATTCCAATATGAATGATCCATAGATTATATTCTACATCCCAAAAATATATAACCAAATTGATAATTAGATAATAGAATATTTTTACGAAAAATATTGACAAATGACAAAAACCATCGAAATACAAAATACATACTTAGAATTTAAAGTATACACAAAATGAAAAAAAATCTCAGAGAATAAATATACACTATATAGGTATAGTAAGATTTTTTTGTTCTTTTAGTGATTTTTCAGAAAAGAGTCAACCAAAAAGGAACTTATAATCACTTCTATATTCTGTTATATATTTTCAAAAATATTCCATTAGCTATATAAGCATTAATAGTTTTGTAGTGAATTTAAATTATATTTTTAACTTGAATTTCTCCGAGAAAAAACGAATCAATCATTCGACGACCTAATCAACGCTGCAGTCGAAAAAACATGTTAAAAAAGTAACGATTTTCTCTCGGCCCGTAAATATTTGAAAATATGGCAAACGGTAATAATTTATTTATTTCGACAACACAATGTGTTCGTGTCATAGTGATTTTAAACTCGACTCGTGGAAAAATCACAACTTTCCTATTATACTATAATATTATTCCATAAGTATCCCTTTTATAATTTGTTGTAGAAAATAAACGAAAAACTAATGTCACGACTATTAACTAGAAAATAATATATGTATACACACACTATATTATTCAAACTCATCGAGCATATTAAATTTTTTTTATACGTATTGCCTTCTTTTGGCTATCTGCATTTTACAAAATAGAATTAGTACATGTATTATTATTATATATATATAACGTACAATAAATTGACTTGTGAATATAATATAATATACAGCCACTGAGTGTAATTGGTAACAAAGATTATGTGTTTTTAATTCGTATATATAATAATAATAACATATCAATACAAACAATATGATAATATCATGAAGGAACAAGTACATACTACGTATATGGTAGAAAATATATATGCTGGAAAAAATCACTATAAATTTAATTTTCAAAATCAAAAATTCTTATATAGGAAAATGTAATTTGCATTATATTATAAAAAAAAATTTATTATTTAAAGATTTTGTTAATTTACTAAATAATATCAATGAATAACAAATGAACTGTGATATAGACCTATCTTACATATAAATTTACCGTGATACCAACTTGACGGATATACTATTATAATATACGATGTGATTCTACGAACGGATGCGATTGTAGTTATTTTTTTAAATATCGCGTTCGACTCATAAGACTTAAAGGATGATTTAAGCCAGAGGTTTCCAACCTTTTTTGACTCGCGGCACACTTAATTATTTTCTAAAAATCTGGAGGCACCCTATGGTCTATACTCGATACTATATTGAATACGCAATAGTAATATATCGTGACCTATTTAAATTTATATTTTGTGACTTCGCGTTTATTTAGCTAAGTGCCTAAGTATAAACAAAAGTAGTAGGTATATTTACACATATTATATTTATAAAACAAATAATTACATTGAACATTAACTATATATTTTTATATTTAATTATTATTATATAA